>JACEIK010001854.1:102237-113545 GCA_018107945.1 Datura stramonium | reverse complement strand
ATCCTTTGTAATTTTTGCCCTCCGTTCAACCTGAAATTCATCTCGCAAAAATAATATAAATATCAATTGACCCACTTTTTTTTTCAATTACGCGTCGTTTTAATTTTTTTTTTAAATTTTCCACGTCAGCTTTTTAGGTGGTATTTAATAGACTTCAATTGAGATTAGGGGGCTAAACAAATACTAGCAAATTTAAAATGCTAAAGTGAGTTTTGTGGATAACTTCAGGGGGAATTTGATGTATTTACTCAACATTCTTTCATGCTAAACATCGCGTCATGCTTGAAAACATGTATCACGATCTTAACTTTTCATGAAACTTGCATAATTGGACATAATATTTTCAAATAAGAAATCATGACTTGTAATTCAAAATAAGTATAAAACATGCCCATGAATCTTAAAATATTATTTAAAACATGAATGGAATTGACCCATGATTAAAACATAGAGAATTCATACTTTGGGTTAAAACCCCATAGAATCATACACTTGAATTCATGAACTTAAGATAGGATTTGGACATGAGAGTGAAGAGAAAATCCTATTCATAACCCTACATACCTGGGTAAACTAATTATTAGCTTGATTTTGAAAGACCAAGAGTTTTGGAGGAGAATTGAAGGATTTCTAGGCTTGATCTTCCACGGGATCCTCTAAGCTTGCATGCATGGGGAGGGAATAGGTTATAATAGNCTGATATCTCCAGTTCTCCACCCCCTTTTGTAATCCCATATTTATCAACATGCATGGGGAGGGAATAGGTTATAATAGGATAAACTCTCTTAAAACCCTCCTAACTGAGCTTAAAATGATGTAATTTAGGATTTAGAAGCTTAGGAATTACGGAAATTCGCTTACTAAATTCACAGAAAAAATGTTCACTATGCGAGGTAACCATCCATGCCATGAGTTGTACCCTGATTCCACGACTGGTGGGTTCCTTCTGTTGCCGCTGCTTCATCCCTGAGTTTTTGAAGTTTTCCATGGGCACAACCAATGGCTCGTAGTTACTTCCTACAAGTCGAATCTTTGATCATTTAATCAATACCTGAAAACCCACCTTACCTGTCACGACTCCTGACAATGCATCGTACCCGCAACCTATGACTTGTGGTTTGCTCCTATAGCTCACTAGGTCGACTCCTCCAACTTCCAACGACTGCCTACCAATGACCCATGGATTCCCACAATGGGTCATACTACGACCCGTACCATCTAACCTGACCAGCTCTACATTAAACAATGGCTCCATCCCACAACCCATTGGTCCTTCATATGACTCGCACCACGAGTCGTCCTGAGATATTTTTTTCTAATTTTCTGCTAAACATCCTTTCAACTCCCCAATCTAGTCGTAGGAACTTCTGGGGTAATAGATATCTCCACCTTGGGAACATTCGTCCTCGAATGTGGTTAAACATACTGAAAAGCTAGGGAAAGGAACTGTCATCCCAACTACTGAACATCTGAAGCTGAAAACTTATGAAAGGACTGACTCCAAACTGAAATGTATGAATGAATTGAATTCACGAATCACACATACATGCACTAACATAAAAGAAACTAGGAGACTTGAACAAGACATGAAGCTGAATAGAGTACTAAGGAAGAAACTGGTAACTCAAGATGGAACTGAGCTGGAAGGAAAAAGATGCAGGTATTTAGCCATCATATTTGCTTCGGCTTCCCACATAGCTCCCTCAACAAGCTGGCTTCCCACAGAACCTTTACTTAAGCTACCTCTTTGTTTCTCAACTTCTGAGCCTCATGATCAAGGATCTCAACTGGTACCTATTCAAAGCTAAGGCTATCCTTCACACATATGCTCTCCACCAGAACAACCAAAGTCGGGTCACCAATGTACTTATTCAAGAGCGATACATGAAAAACTGGGTGTACCGAAACTAACTTTGAGGGAAACTCCAACTCATAGGCCACCTTGCCAACAATTTCACAATTATGTACGGGAAAACATATCAGGGACTAAGCTTCCCTTAGTTTTCGAATCTCATCACTCCCTTTATGGGATACACTTTGAGGAACACCCAATCATCAATTTCATATTCAAGCTCTCTCCTCCTCACAGTTGCATAGGACTTCTGACCACTCTGAACTATTTTCAGCATTTCCCTTATAAGCTGAATTTTCTCCGTAGCCTAATGGACTGAATCTGTCCCTATTGATGTAGCTTTACCTACTTCAAATCAACTAGAGGGCGATCTACTTCTCCACCCATAAAGAGCCTGAGCAATCTGAATGCTGGAAAGATAGTTGTTATTATATGCAAATCGATGAGAGATAAATGATCATCCCAACTGTATTTAAAGTCAATTACGCATGCTCTCAACATATCCTCGAGAGTCTGAATGGTCCGCTCAGCCTGACCATTTGTCTGCAGGTGAAAAGATGTGTTAAGCTTTACCTGAGTACCAAGTCCCTTCTGAGACGACCTCTAGAACTAGGAGGTAAACTGAGTACTTTTATCTGATATGATAGGCAAGGGCACTCCATGCAACCAAACCAATTCCCAAATGTACAATTTGGCATAATCCTCCATTAAGTCAGTAGTTTTTACCAGTAGAAATTGAGCTACCTTAGTCAACCTGTCTACAACCACCCAAATAGAGTCATACTGTCGGCGAGTACGAGGAAACCCTATAATGAAGTCCATATTGATTTCCTCCAACTTTCACGTAGGGGTACTAATGTATTGCAACGTACCTCTAGGTCTTTGATGTTTGACTTTCACTTTTTGATAACTTGGACACTTATCCAAAAAAATTTCTGTCCTTTTTCATGCCATTCCACCAAAAGACTTACCGTAGGTCATGGTACATCTTGGTCACACATGGGTGGATAGAATACTGACTTATCGAGAGCCATGAGCCTCATTCAACATCCGATTTCTCAAGTCATCCATACCCAAAACACACAAACGACCCTAATAACGAAATACACCATCTCCCCCTTGGGACAATACCTCTACCTTCTGGTTCTGAATTGCTTCCTTTAGTTATACCAAAATAGGATCGTCCTCTTGCCTTGCCTTGACTTCAATCACCAAAGAGGATTCTGAGCCATTCTGCACAACGACACTGCCATCCGTCGAGCCAACAAGATGAACACCTAACCATGCAAGTCGATGCACATCCTTCACCAACTCTTTCCTTCCGTCCTCCACATGTGAAACACTATCCATACTAAGTCTACTAAGGGCATCTTCCACTACATTGGCCTTGTCCGGATGGTAAAGGACACTCATGGAATAGTCCTTAAGAAGCCCTAACCACCTCCTTTACTGCAAATTTAGGTCCTTTTGAGTAAACACATACTATAATATCTTGTGGTCCGTAAACACATCCACATGGACCACATACAAATAGTGTCTCCAAATCTTCAATGCGAACACCACCGTTGTCTATTCCAGATCATGCGTCAAGTAATTCTTCACATGGGTCTTAAGCTGTCTAGAGGCATACAGTATGACCTTACCATGCTGCATCAACACACAACCAAGACCGATCCTCAAGGCGTCAAAATACACAACGAATCCATTCGTACCCTCCGGTCGGGTAAATTTTGGGTTGAAGTGACTCAAGTGTTTAACTTTTGAAAACCCTTCTCACTGGTATCCGACCACTGAAATTTCACCTTCTTCTAGATCAACTTAGTCAAGGGTGCTGCAATGGATGAAAATCCCTTAAAAAACTTTCGGTAGTAGCTAGGTAAACTAAAGAAACTCTTGATATCCAAAGGACTAACTAGTCTAGGCGAATTCTTTACAGATTCTAACTTTTGGGAGTCCACTTGTACACCCTCACTTGACACCACATGGCCCAAAAATTCTATTGAGTTCAGGCAAAACTCAAATGTGCGGTATGCTCTTCCTCACTTCGTGAGTATATGAGGATATCATCTATGAAGACAATGACAAACGTATCCAAATATGGCTTGAGCACCCTGTTCATCAAATCCATGAAAGATGTAGGAGGATTCATTAGTCCAAAAGACATAACTACAAACTCATAGTGATGATACCGAGTCCTAAAAGCTATTTTCAAAATGTTATTCTCCTTAACTCTAGGGTGATGATACCCAAATGAGGTCTCTCTCTTAAAAACACTTGGCACCCTGAAGTTGGTCAAACAAGTATTCAATTCTAGGGAGGGGATATTTATTCATGATTGTAACCTTATTCAACTGCCGATAATCAATGCACATACAAAGAGAACCATCCTTCTTCTGAACAAAGAGAACTAGGGCACCCCACGGGGATTTTCTAGGCCTAATGAAACCGTTGTCTAGAAGATCCTTCAACAATTTTTTCAACTCCTTTAGCTCAGCTGGAGCAGTTTTGTAAGGGGAATAGACATAGGCTGCGTACTAGGAAGAAGGTCAATACCAAAGTAGATCTCCCTCTGGGGAGGGACTCCGAGTAGATCATCTGGGAACACCTCTGGATACTCACACATACATGAACTAACTGGAGAGTCAGGGTCTCGGATGTAGCATCCTTAACTCGAACTAGATGGTAAACACAACCCTTAGAAATCATCTTCCTATCCTTAAGGTAGGAAATAAAGTAACCTACAGGCACAACTAAACTACCCTTCCACTCTAGGACTGGCTCACCTGGGAATCAGAACTTTACCGCGTAGGTTCTATAGTTTATTGAGGCATAACATTCGTGTAGCCAATCTATGCCAAAGATAACATCAAAATCTGTCATGTCTAACTCTATTAGATCTTTTGAAGTGACTTTTTGAAGGACGACGACAAGGCAATTTCTGTGTACCCATCGAGCTATAACTGAGTCACCGACTGGTGTAGAGACTGAGAAGGGTCTTGATAGGATTTCGAGACTGACTCTAAAAATACTAGAAAAATAGGGCATCATAGAAAATAAGGTATCCTCCTGGGTCTAACAATGCATGTACATCAAGATGAAATACTCGTAACGTACCAGTGACCACATCTGGAGAGACCTCCTACTCCTGACGAGATGTGAGGGCATAAAACCTGTTCTGACGCTGACAACCACCCGCACTAGTGGATGCACCCAGCTAAGCTGAGCATGTTGGTGGAGTTGCTAAATTGGTGGTTGGGTCACAGCCTCTACCATGGCCTTGTCTGATTACTGGACAATCTCTGAGAATATGATCGGGCTTCGCACATCTGAAACATGCACCTGTTACCGCTAAGAACTAATTGGTGTGCCTCCTACCACACCTGTCACAACCTGGAATGATGGGATTTATTGAACTTCTCCCCTGACATCGAGAGCTTGATGCCCTTCCCCTCTCATGCCTAGATCTGGATGGCACACTTGCTGTTGACGGTGCTAGGGCTAATTTATCTCTAGTTACACTGCTGACGATATCCATCACCTAACCTCTGCTGGGAGAACCCAAAACTATGTGTGTTGGCCCTTTTGGCCTCTCTCTCCCTCTCCCTCATCTACACTTCCTCTACCTACTGAGCATATAGGAATAATCGGGAGAAGTCGATGTCCAGATGTAGCATAGCAGTTCTATTATCCTTGACCAAGTAGTCCGCCACCCCATTCACAAATCTGCTCACTTGAGCCCTCTGATTGCCCACCATCTCCGGCACATACTTGGACAAGCAGGTGAACTCTAGAGCATACTATTGAACTGTCATGTTATTATGTTTAAGATTCACGAACTATACTTCCTTGATTTCCCTCATCCCCTGAGGAAAGAATCGATCTAAAAATGCGGTGAGAAACTCATCCCAACCAATGGGACCCACTCTAACTCCCTGGCTATCCTTCCACTGTCTATACCAAATATGTGCAACACCTTTCAACTGATAGGAGGCTAGGTCTACACACTCCTCCCCCGTCACCCCCGTAATCTGGGTTATCTTATGAATCTCCTCAATACACTCATGTGGGTCCTCGCCCACATTGGAGGAATTTGGTTTCAAACCCTAGTTCGAATAGGAGGAGTACACCATGCTAATGTTCCTTGGATGATCCACATCACAGGGTCAGGCACCGATGAGCACATTAAACTATCCATGTGGCTGAGAGCCCTCATATCCCAAGCATAACGATGCAATTATCAAGGGCGCACTCTACCACTGAGCTAATAGCCCGTCGTGCAAGCCTCCTACTGCGGTATCTAAAGAAGAAGAGTGGCTAGACTATATTAGTAACAAGAAAATCTTGTATGTGTATCTCCAAACATTTTGTAGATAAATACCAATTGGAAAGTCTGAGATGACCCAGAAAGCACGTGATCATATCCTGATCTGATTTGTATGCCTACTTAGGTCTTGAGTATTTACTTGTATGAATGGAATTATTTGTTTTGTAATGGCTAGTTGCAACTCCATAAAAAAGAATTCCATCAAATTTTTCTTACATTGAACCATTCCTATATAAAATCGCTTAAGGAAATTATGTTTGTATGACTAATTGTCAATTTTGAGAGATGCAAAATAGGTGCTTTTCTTTATATTTTGTCTTCAAAATCCCTTTTTTAGTTTTAGATTTATGAAAAAAATAAATAGGAAATAGCTAATTAAACAATGAAAACTAAAAAATTTTCAACTCTATTCCATAATTGAGTCTAGAACAGTTTAGTTACAAGAGTTCAATTCGAGGAAAGCATAAAATATAGGAATGTTGCAGGTTAAATAAAAAAATAAGACTCTACTCAAATCGAAAATAATGAACCTTCAACCTCAAATTCATATTTGAACAAGCTAATATGTTGATGTGTAACTATNATTCATTTGGTTCTTTTTATTCTTGCTCAAGATGGATGATTAAAAATTATTATGATCCATATAGGGGGGATTTATCCTGAGGAAGTCCTTGACTCTAGCCACCACTGCATTCACATTCTAGGAACATGAGTCACCGCCTTTTGATTGACCTAAGAATTAACGCTTGTGCAAACATCTGAATGGCCGCCATAAACTCAACATAGGCAACCTGCTCGGTCACATGATCCGCTGGGGTTGGTGGGGCTTGATGGTGCCCATCTCTATTACCATTCTCGTGGCCATTTCAGTTTCTTGTCCTGGAGGCATGACTCTGCAAGTGTGTATAGAACGAGTTAGAAGGATAGGGAGATACTTCATCGCCCGACATAGATCATGAAAGAAGGGAAATTTCCTAAAGAGTTTCGTAGCTTGTTCATCATAAGCATTACGTGCTTCACATCCATAAAAAAGAATCTACTTAACGCGACTTTCAAACACCCTACGACACACTGAACCTTTGCTCTAATACCATGTCTGTCATGACCCGAACATAGAACATAGACTCGGATCTAGACACAAAACCTAGAAGCACAAATTGCTCCAAGTTGATCCATGGAATGAACATGAAAACTAAAGATCTACATAATTAAAGTGAAATACTAAATTCTGAAATAGTTGAAGTCTAAATAGTAAAACATTTAAACCACAGAAATAACATAAGATCGAATCTAAAGCTGAATGTAATACTATGTCTAAAAATCCTCTAATATACTGATGAGATGATGGCACAAGACCCCAACTAGCTCACTAAAGTCTGAAAATGAATTAGTAACAAAGCACCTAACTAAAGGTCCTCGAAGGATGAGGACTCACTAATAGGTGAACTGGATAAGCTCAGGACACTGGCCAATGGGGGGACTGAGTTTGTACATCTAGGCCTGTGTCATGAAATGATACAGCATAGAGTGTGTGGTCAGTACTTGGAATGTACCGAGTATGCAATGTAAGTAAAACAAGTGAGTAAATAGAATTGAAATCATGCATATCATAAATCATTGCATCATAAGATTCTAGAAGTAAGGACTTGCATGCTGATATCTTGAAAACACGAATAATCATAACTGAATCGAATGACCCAAGCTAAATCTGATATTCATAAGTAAAATTGATAAACTTAACATTAGGTAAAACCTACTGAAAATTTAATATCATAACTGATGAACATGCATACTTGAAATCACGAGGAACAATGGGAGACTTGTCATATAACCGACATAATCACGATAGAGCTTACGTGATTTCAACTATTACACTCAAGTGGCAGAGCCATCCAAAGCCTTGTCAGGGGCTAAGGGCGTTACCAGGATATCGATATCAATCTGAGGCCCCTTGGGGGTAGGAAAAGCTCACTAAGGAGGTCACAAAGAATCTGAATAAACCCACATTGGCACGTAGTTTTGAGGCTTGTTGTTTACCTAAATCCCTAGCCTACTCGGTGCTAGACAGTACTCACAAAAATATGCATACGCTCTACATTATTTTTTAACAAAGATGACCACCATTTTTCAATCAAGCTGGTCATGAAACTATAGACATAGTTTGAAATCTGAACGTGGGGAGCCTTGGCTTAAGAAATACCATAAGCTGAATATGGGAGTCTATACTCCAAAACCATATGGTAAGTTAATATCATAAAATTGACTAAATCATGAAAACATGCTTAGATCATGTGGGTTTGCCCAAACTTTTACATGCTTGTAATAGACCTGATAGTAAAAATTATGGATTCATACATGGAAAATTCATAAACATTCTTTCATGCTAAACATCTCATCATGCTTTAAAAGATAGATCATAATCTTAAACTTTTCATTAAACTTGCATAATTGGGCATAATATTTTCAAATTTAAAATCATGAATTGCAATTCAAACTAAGTATAAAACATGCCCATGAATCTTAAAATATCATTTAAAACATGAAGGGAATTGACCCATAATTAAAACATAGAGAATTCATACTTTGGGTTAAAACCCAATAGAATCATACACTTGAATTCATGAACTTGAGATAGGATTTGGGCATGAGAGTAAAGAGAAACTCCAATTTATAACCCTACATATCTAGGTAAACTGATTCTTAGCTTGATTTTGAAAGCCCAAGAGTTTTGGAGGAGAATTGGAGGATTTCTAGGCTTAATCTTCAATGAAATCCTCTAAGCTTGCATGCATGGGGAGGGAATAGGTCAGAATTGGCTAAGCCCTCTTAAAACCATACTAACTGAGCTTAAAATAATGTAGTTTAGCGCTTAGGAGCTTAGGAATTCTGGAGATTCCCTTACTAAATTCGTATAAAAACTACTCACTAACTGAAGTAACGACCCACGCCACGAGTCATACCTAGATTCCACGACTAGTGGGTTCCTTCCGTTGCCACTGCTTCATCCCTGAGTTTTTGAAGTTTTCCACGGGCACAACCAACGACTCTTAGGTACTTCCTATGAGTAGTACCTTCGACCATCTGATCAATACCTGAAAACCCACCTTACCTGTTACGACTCCTAACCACGAGTTGTACCCCCAACCTACTACTCGTGGTTTGCAACCGTAGCTATCACGACCCGAACGTAGGACCGGATTAAGACACAAAACAAGGAACCTCGAGGGACTCCGAGTCGACCCATGACATGAACATACATCTAACATAATCAAATAAAGCAGAAGAAACAACATGATAAACTTAGTGAAAGTCTGAAATATCATAACAACAGGAACACACATGAATCTGAACCTTATTACAACCTCTTGTCCGAAAAGCCTCTAAGTCTGATGAATTGATGGGACAGGTCCCAACTAACTCGCTAAAGCTGAAAATTGAAAGTAAATAAAGTATACTGATAAGCATGGTCCTCGGAAGATGAGGACTCACCAACAAATATGGGATGCTAACTCTGCAAGGCTGGCTAGGGTTGAGGCTAAATCTGAGTACCAGAGCTTTTATCATGAAACAATACATCATAGCGTATGCGGTCAGTACTTGGAATGTACCGAGTATGCAAGGTAAGTAAAACATAAATTTAAAATACATAAAAGTTCATAAGAGTAGGACAACATGCTCATACCATAAATATCATAATGTAACATAAGACTCAAGATTTTCAAAGCATTCGTAAATTAACCATATGCATAATCATCAGAGAAAACTTTATTAAACATGACTTGAGCTGAAGCCGTATGAACATAACCATGCATAAATCATAAGAATAATGGGAGATTCTTATAACCGACATACCCCATATGAGCACACGTGGATCTCGACCTGTAAATTCCTAGTCGGGAGGGTGTTCACACCTTGCCAAGGGTATAACCATGAAGGGCGTGATATCACACATGAAAGGCCCATTTGGGAAAAAGGGGATAGTCTCAAGGGAGGTCCCATCATGTCCTACGGTGGCACGTAGTTCTGAGATTCGGAGCAAAACCAAGGCCCGAACCTACTCAATGTTAAATACTACTCCCAAAACATATATAGTGCTCATAGTATAATATTCATGAGATTCATGGGATAGTTAATTCATGATAATCATAGGCATGCTTGTAAATACATGAACTAGCTATGAAGGTGAGGCTCATGAGTCGGCCAAAATCATAAATTATAAATCATGAGGTTCATGCATACTTTTAAATCATGTATATGCTTATCAAATCATATGTCACGCCCCGCCTAGGGGGGTATGACTGGCATCTGGTTCCCTAGTAGGACCTGGACTGCTAACTAGTGAGCCTAAGCACATCTGGTGCCTGGCTGGCTCTATCTCAGATTCCTGGAAAAAACGAGCTATATAACGGCTGTAAATACAACCTCAGGCCGACTGGGCCTATAGCCACCTGTCCTACAACATTAGCTAACCAGAGATACAATTGTAAAGGGGAGCCTATGCGGGCCGACAAGGCCACCATGCTGTCTACTTATCTCTAACTCAATATGAGGAACACTGAACATTTACGTGACCGGCAAGGTCACCACTACTACTATTTGAATACGGCCCCACACGACCAACAAAATCAACAACACTAAACAACTAAACATGTGCACGGCCCCACACGACCGACACAACCAACCACAGGGAGATGTATATATACACAAGATCTGCAAGCCTCTATAAATACTGATAAGTTGGTCGGGACAGGGCCCCGACCTACCCGTACTTTACAATAAAAGAAAATGGACTACACCTCTGAATATCAAGCTCCGGATGACAGGAGCTGATGACTCTATGAGCTGGCTAGAATCACGAGGGATCGCCTCCTCGTCTATGAGCACCTGCAGGCAAGCAATGCACCGCCCCAACGGGCTTCAGTACCACTGGTACCGAGTATGTAAAGCAACTGAACACATCTGAATATAAACAACATAATAGAAACTCTGAATAGCAGGAAATATCTGAATCTGTAAGAACTGATAGAATCTAAGTCAGGCTTTTCTGTACTGAGAACAGGGCAGGAGCGTACCTGTCGACGTGGCGATCTGCTGTCTATTAACTAATACATAACATATAAGTACATATATAA
>JACEIK010001854.1:82753-93874 GCA_018107945.1 Datura stramonium | reverse complement strand
CGCGTTTTCTGGAAAATTATGAAAGTTAAGTGAAGTAAACCGAAGTTGGAGGCTTTATATACTTGAGCCTGGACAGGGCCAACGTGTCACGGGGCCAACGGGGAGGCCCTCCCTCTGTGAAACGTTGCCATCGCGGAGGGGCTCTGCCCCGGCTCTTTCCACGATGGTTCGACAGATTTGTTATCCGGTCTTTCCCCGGGCCTTTTTCTAGCATGTATAGTATTCAAAAACTCTTAACCAACATGCGAATAGGCCATCTACGTGTCGAGAATTTTACGGGGTGTAACATCATATATTCATGATGGGCATTTGAGTAAATCCTTATCATAAACCATAAATTAAGATGGGTTAAAGAACATCAAAAATAAAGGTGAAAATCATAACTCGATTCATCATAGAACATGCATAATTAGGCATAGTTTAATAGAAATTTAAGTCGATAAATTTATAAATGAATTAGTTGTAAAATCTGATCACAATTTGTAAAATATGATGTAAAACATGAGAAGTAATAACCCATAGATTGATCATTAGGGTTTCGTAAGATTTAGGATAAAACCCCATAAGATTTTCAAATAAAAATTCATGAATTAGGAGAAATTGGGCATGGGTGTGAAGTAAAATACCCACTAATAACCCTACATACCTGGGGAAGATCAAATTTCACCACTCCATGAAAGCCCAATGAAAAATTGAAGGAGAGCTTGAAGAACTTTAACTTGATCATCTTTTAAACCACTTCAATATGCATTCATGGATATAAATGTGCCTAGGATAGATTTTACCGTCATAAAACACTACATTTAGAGCCTTAAATGACGTAGTTTAGGACCCTAGGACTTAGGAATGACGAAAATGCCGTTAATGAATTTCGTGAATTTTCTGCATTTCCTGAGACCACAAACGATCCAATGAGTCATGCCTTGATACCACGACTCATGGTATCCGTCCGTGGCATCCACTGCCCATTTTTGACTTATCGAATTCAATCCCACAACTCGATAGGATGAATTGTTGCATCGTAGGATGGTTCTTTATATCGTCCATTGTTTCCCCCTTGACGACCTACACCTGGACTTCCCACGAGCCACGCCACAACTCGTTCCTCCTTTCAACGAGTCGTGGTTTCCTTCTTTTACCCGACTAGAGGTTTTCCTACTCCTTCCCATGGTTTCTCACCACGATCCTTTACAGCTCACGATGGGTCATCCCATGACCCGTTGCTTCCTCTCAGGCTAAGGACCAGTCTCCCCACGACCTCAAACGATGACTCGAGGTATCAAACCACGGGAAGTTATGTGACCCGTTACTTGAAACTGCCACTCGGCCAAACCTCACCACGGATGCTTCCCATGGATTGTTAGTGGAACCAATGACCTGTTACATGGCCCATTCTATGGAAATTTCCCAGATTCTACCAACTTCAAGTTTTAGGTCTCAGGTCTAGTCTAAGGCATTTTCGGGGTATTATAATAGCTCACCAGGTCGACTCCTCCAATTTCTAACAACTGACTACCAACGACCCATGGTTTCCTACAACGGGTTGTATCAAAACTCATACCATTTAACCTGACCAGCTCTACATTAAAGAACAACTCCATCCCACGACCCATTGGTCCTTCATATGACTCGTACCACAAGTCGTCCTGAGACAAATTTTCCAACTTTTCTGCTGAACACCCTTTCAACTCCAAAGTCTAATATTAGGTACTTCCGGGGTATTATAATGTTGAGCTTTAGTTTTCATGTTCATGCTATGGGTCGACTTGGAGCCATTTATGGTTCTAGGTTCCATGTCTAGATCTGGGCCTATGTTCAGGTCATGACACAGACAATATGCATACACAAGAATTAAACTAAACATCTCACCACACAAGGCATCATATTACAAGGATTTTTCTATTTTTCAAAATCACCTCAAAGGTATGACTTTGGAGAAGCTATTTTCGAATTTTGTATACTCTCTTTGCAAATCAAAGAGCCAAACAAAGAATGTACAACTCATGACAAAAGAGTGCTATTTTTAATTCCAAGCCCCTTTTCAACTTCAAAACTAATTACTATGTGTTAAAATTTTTTTGGTGGTACCAATTAAATTAAGTACAACAATGACTTAAAGACATGGAATTTTCCCTTAAGAAAGTCGTCTCTCAATCTACCATAGGAAAATGTCACCCGGTTTGACACACAAAAAGAAAAACAAGAATTTGATCCTTGGGAAAGAACTTTGGTATAAAGAAAATTCTTAGAGTTTATTACNCTTAGAGTTTATTACTATCTACTATCTACAAAGGTGATTGCAAAGTATGGGTCAAGAATCAATTGATATGTAACACCAACCCGTCAATGGAACTTCACATTATCAAAGTAAGAAAAACTGCACAACAATTTTATTTAATTCAAAACAAGACAAGGGCATTCATTCAATTAAACAAACCAAGCTAAATATTTAAAACATCAAAAGCAAAACAGCCCAACAAGGGAAATAAGATTCAATAATCAAATGGCAAGCAAAAATAACTAACAGCAAAAGAGAGCACTCCCTACCCCCAGCTAAAAATTTTACATTGTTCCCAATCTACAAGTGAAGAACAGAAAGGGTAACAACTCCCTGAATCAGCTACTCTTCTCCATCATCATCACCTAACTCATCGTTATCACCATCATCACCATTCTTGCCCTCATTGTCCTCCCTTAGGCCCACAAGAAAGTCATCAATAGGCCCTCCGGCTGTGTGTGCGGTAGTCATGGATTCATCTAAGAGCTCACACCAGGATCAGCTATGGGTGTCCTAGTTTTCAATTCTCTCACATCAGCCCGAAGAGAGGAGACTGCTCCCTCAACCACATCAACTCGGGAGCAGAACTTATTTAGGTTGTCAAAAAGATCCTTCATGGCATTCTTCTAATATTTTTGGATGAGAGCTGGCAGGCTCATGGCCAATTTCTTCAACTGGTTTTCATAAGAGTAGGCCATATTGGCCAGCTTTTAAAGCCCACTCGGTCTGGAAGAGAAAGGTGGTTGTGCTGATCCCTGACGTGGCCTTTCCACCAAAGAATGTCCCGACATTTTGGGAGTAGGATAATTGAGTTCGGGAGTGTCCTCATCAACATCATGTGTTGTAGATGCTTTCAGGGCATCCAACATATGCAGTCGCTTCCATTTCTTTTTGGGGCATCCACATCTCTCTTTTTCTCAACATCAATCACCCCCGTAGAAGAGCTAGGTCTTTAATCTGAAAAATAAGGAACCCCTTCTCTAGCACATAACTGGTTGACGAGGACAGGGAAGGGCATGGAGAGACCTTGCTTCCTGGCCATCCTTTTGAATTGATGAACTATATCTCCAAAGTTTACATGCACTCCAGTGATGTTGCATGCTATCAGAATGGCAACCTCAATATTCACCCACTGATCATTCTTAGATGGCATAAGAAGACTGCACAAAACCTCAAGCCATAGTTTGGCTTCGAATTGGAGTTCTTGTCTTGGAATATATCGTCCCATGGTGGCCGATAAAGGTTGTCCGTCAATGATAATTTGAGCCACCTATGGATGTTAATCAGCTTTGGTTTCTATCTTCTCAACAAACTAAGTCTCGGGCTCAATTTCATTACCCCAATGGATAGAGTTGATTGCATCAGGGATGATATCCATCTCTACTCCACGTACCTAGACTGGTGGAAGATTTAAGATCTCATCCACCTTCACATGGTATTTCATTGAGTCTTGCCTCACTTGATATGAGGAATATAACTCAATCACTAAGTTGGTGTAGTACCCCGGTAGAGCATCCAAAAATGGGTGTCACTGCTGGACAACCAACTGCTTGTTGATGTTGTGAAAGTGTTGCCCCAGCCCCTCTAGATTGAATCACTTCTCTTGAGTCATTGGTCATTCCTCATACTTGATGTAGTAGTCTTTCATTCCATCGACACAGAGTCAGATAGGATCTCATTTGTTGATAGGGGTCGGGTTTCCTTTGCCTTGCCTTTGCCCTGTTTTTAAAGGAGGCTTGGGCCTTCCCCTTGTCTTATTGCCTAGATGAAGTCATGTTCCTACAAGATCATATAAGTACCCCAAGCAAACAAAAATCATTTTGTATTTTTTTTTCATTATGGAAATTGAAAGAAAACAACAAAACAAGGCTAAGGGACAAAAATAAAAAGATTGGATCGTCAACAAAATGGAACATCAATTTAAAACAACTAGCATTACTTGTGCTGCACCTACGCCAAACCTGCATTTTACAGGTTGGGACCCGCGATTTGCAGGTGTGTCATAGATATGAGGCAGAAACTTAGCAAAACTGACAAGGCACCTTCGTTTCGCAGGTGATGATCCACGGTCCGCTGGTGTAACATATGAGGCAGGCAGTGAACCTGATGCCCAACCCAGAAACCTACTGTTACACCCCGTAAATATTAATAATTAGTAAGCGTACGCTTGGACTTGTGATGAGTAAAAAGAGCTTGATGTGTGTGGAATACGTCTCGAAAGCAGGGTCAGGCGAATCTAGGCCACAAAGGGCCAGCGCGACGCGCTAGCCGGCAGTGCAATGGTCGGCAGGGTGCGCAAGGTGCTGAGGCGCGATGGGAGGCACGACGCGAGGGGCATGGTGGCGTGATGGCTAGCGCAAGGCGCCCCCATGCCACCGACCTCATATATATATATATAGATACTCCTTAGCTTGAATTTTAGTCATTTTCAATAATTTTCTCGGCCAAAAGTAAGATGATGCGTATATTTCAATCGTTTTTCACCCGATTACGCTACCAAACACCATCGAATCTCAAATTAACTTTAGGTATATGAGTTCTAGGCCTATGGGAAGCATTACTACGTAGTTAATTCTTGAAAACTCGCTCAGCAAACCAAAAATATGCCGAGTAAAACCTGTCAAAATTGCTTCAAATTGATTCCTAAACGGCCACAGGCTTTAGGTAAGTATTTCTCCCTTCTAAACTCTCGAGAAATTATAGTTTTAAATAGAGTCATTATTAGTATCGAAATTTGTCATATTTTTTCAAATTTAGTATTTAAATTAGCTCCATTCTCCCAGTATTAAGGTTACAATTGGGAAGAGCTACCTAATACAAATTTAAACTCGTCAGTTAATCGGGAATCAACAATTGAGGTATGTTAAGACAAATCCCTTCGGCAAGTTATTTTCTATTGTATTGTAATACGACTTGAGCCGTCGTAAGAAGGTAAAAAGTATGTATATTGTGGTTAGGTTCTATGGTTAGTTGAGACCAATACTTTATGTTAGTTTGGGATTGACCCTGCCCTATATAGCCTTCCGTGACCAACCCCAGGGTTACTAGCTGTGTCGTCGCCTGCCAGGGGCTATATAACGTTGCTCCAAGGAGTGATATGCCATCCCAAGGGATGATGTAGAGGCCGAAGGGCCATATTACAGTCCATTCGATGGCTAGACTATTATATTTATGTTGTATCCGCATCACAAACTCGTCGAGCCTGGTGCCTAGGGTGCAGTTATCAGGAGTCCACTAGACTCAAACATAGCTACAGACGAGGGGCTAAGAGGGCTCACTTGCAGACCCAGGGGACTAGTATATTGGCTATAGTTACTAGTTGACTCACTTTGACCTTGTTAGGGGTATGTATATTGAACTATGCTCGCTTGGGCTTATGGGGGCCTCGAGCGGGTTATTCTATGTTGATTGTACCTTCCGACTTATTGAGCTAGGTAAGGTTTTTGTTTTCACTATCTATTGGTAAATTAGATAGCAGGTCGTTAAGCTATTTAGGTGGTTCTCTATCCCTTCTATTCAGTTGCTTTCATTTTCATTTAAGCTTTATTAAGTCATTTTCACTTACTGCTTTACATTTTCAGTACATTTTTTACTGACGCCCATCCTTGGGCGCTACATTACTTGCATGTAGGTGCAGATTGATGCGGATCAGGACCATCTTAGCTTTTAGCCAGAGTCAGCAATACAATTAGCTCCCTTCCTCCAGAGCTAATAGTTAGAAGGTTTTTTCTTTTTGATTGTATAGTTTATGGGTAGGTCGGGGCCCTGTCTCGACCATTATTCCACTCCTAGAAGCTTGCAAGGTGTAGATTTTCAGTTGTTAATTTTGTTATTGGCCATGTGGGGCCTTGTTTAGCTATCAGTTAGTGGCCTTGTCAGCTATAGAATAGTTTTAGATGCCTAATTTTCATTCTGGTAAAACTAGATAGCATGGTGGTCTTGTCGGCCCGCATAGGATTCCCTTTGATTGCCTTTTGTTTGTTAGCTGTTGTCTTTTACAGGTGGCTATACGGCCTTGTTAGCCGAAGGTTGTATTTATAACCGTGATATAGCTCGTTGTTTTCTTGAATTGAGTTGCAGGCATGCACCAGACGTGCATAAGCCCATCCAGGTCAGTCAGATCCCAATGTGGCACTAGTTTCCAGTCATGCCTCCCAAGGTGGGGTGTAACAAACTTAGTATCAGAGTAGATTGTATCCCAGGTAGTCTGCAAGTCGTGTCAAGTAAGTCTTTTCTATGGATGTCTTGTGCACCACATACTATAGACAGGAGGCTGCGATACATGTTAAGGTGTTTACTCTTCTTTCTCTTCCATTCGTGCTATAGAGTTGTGCTATATAGGGTTAAGTCCTTAAGCTTACTATATTCTGCTTGTATACAGAGAAATGTCGGACACGCGACAGACTATGACCAGCCGAAAGTTAGATACAGCGGTACGAGAAGGCACTAGCTGGATGCCTCAATCAGAGCCAACCCGATCTGAGGGCGATAGGGAGACTTCATCTCGGTCACCCCAGCATTCTCCTCCATGCTAGGATCCTTCTAGAGCAGCAGATGTTTCAGCACCACCTCTAGCGGTTCGTATACCGATACCATCAGATCAAGAGGTTAGGAGCACTGTCTTCATGTTTGCTAAGATGATGGCTGCACAACATCATCCAGTGGCACTGTGGTTGCTGTGTCTTCGAGAGGACCTGAAAGTTCGAGGGTTCGAGAGTTCCTCACTCTGAGTCCCCACAATTCCTAGGGACGGACCGAGATGATGACCCTCAGAACTTCCTAGACTAGTTATAGTGGATTTTTAGGGTAATGCATGCTACGCCCGCAGAGTTGGTTGAGTTGGTGGTATTCTGACTACGGGACATAGAAGTGTTATGGTACGAGAGTTGGGAGAGTCCCGACGTAGAGATGCTCCCCCTCTGACTTGGCCTAGTTTTTCAGAGGCCTTCATAGACTACTATTCGCCATGAGAAATCCGACAGGACCGGGTAGATCAGTTATTGCATCTACAATAGGGCTCGATGAGTGTTCAAGAGTATCTTATGAGATTTGATTCCTTGGCACGATATGCATCGGCTTTCATAGACACTATGCCAGCTAGAGTGCACCAGTTTATTATGGGGCTGCTTCCAGAGTATGCGAAGACTTGTGTTACGGCTACGCTGCAAGAGGATATCGGTATCATCTGTATTCAGGCATTTGCTCAGAGCATTGAGGGGATCAGGAACCACCAGTGGGAGATAGAGAGGGAAAATCAGGAGCAGCACCACAGGGTTAGACCTAGGGACACCTAGGCAGAGTTTCAGGGTGGACCTAGGCCACGACTATCAAGAAGACCACCTAGACCTCCACCTCCACAGCAGTGGAAGGGTGGTAGATCAGACCTGGGTGACAGTCAAGACCTGGTGAGAGCTCATGGGTATCGACTATGCAACAACAGAGAGGGTCAGAGTAGAGCAGATTCACCATGCCACATTGTCCTATCTGTACTTGACGTCATCTTGGGGCATGCAAGAATGGTTCTACTGCGTGTTACACCTGTGGATAAGAGGGTCACAGGATGAGAGATTGTCCAGCCAAGGGTCAGGGTGATCGGGACCGACAGGACAGATCTTGAGCAGGGTCACATGCCCCGCACCTTTAGTAGGGTACAGACACTCAGTTTTAGCCGAAAGGAGCTGAGGCGGGTCAAGGGCATCTAGCTCAAGCAACGGTCCAAATCGCACTTATGCCTTACCGAGGCCACAGGAGTCAGAGTCGTCGCCAGATGTTGTAACAGGTATGTTGGACATTTGCTCTCACCCAGTTTATGTTTTGATAGACCCAGGTTCCACTTTTTCTTGTGTTACACCATTAGTGGCCCGGAAGTTCGGTATAATGCCAGAATTTCTTCAGCAACCCTTTTTAGTGTCTACACCCATCAGTGATTCTATTATAGCTAAACGGATTTATTGGGGTTGCACGGTAGAGGTTGTTGGTCACTAGACTTTAGAAGATTTAGTGGAACTAGAAATGATTGATTTTGATAAAATTATGGGCATGGATTGGCTAGTGCCATGTTATTCCAATGTAGAATGTTGGACCAAGAATGTCCGATTTCACTTTCTAGGGGAGGAGTGTGAGAGTGGAAAGGGAATATATCTATGTCAAAAGGTAGGTTCATATCCTATCTTCGGGCAAGAAAGTTAATAGCAATGCATTGCATCTATCATATTGTCAGGGTTCATGATGTCCAAGCAGAATCCCCGACTCTCCACTCCATTCCAGTAGTCATTGAATTTCTAGATGTGTTCACTTCCTGAGATTCCCATAGAACGGGAAATCAATTTCTCTATCAACTTGTTACCAGGTACTCAACCTATATCAATCCCTCCGTACCAAATGGCTCCAACTAAATTGTGAGAATTGAAGGAGAAGTTGAAATATCTGTTAGATAAGGTCTTTATTAGGCCGAGTACATCATTATAGGGTGCGCTGGTTTTTTTGTAGGGAAGAAAGAAGGCTCTCCCCGCTTGTGCATTGATTACCGACAGTAAAACAAAGTTACTATTAAGAATAAATACCCGTCTCCCAGTATAGATGACTTTGTTTGATCAGCTACAAGGGGCAAAGTACTTTTCTATGATTGATTTAAGGTCAGGTTATCACCAGGTGTGGGTTCAGGAGAGAGATATCCCAAAGAGAACTTTCAAGACATGGTATGGTCACTTTGAGTTTCTAGTTATGTCCTTTGGATTGACGAATGCCCCAGTGGTGTTCATAGATTTGATGAACAGTATCTTTAGTCCATATTTAGACTTGTTTGTGGTAGTATTCATTGACGACATTCTGGTGTACTCCCATTTAGAAGCAAAACACCAAGATCATTTGCGAACAGTACTCCAGATACTTAGGAATCACCAGTTATATGCAAAATTTTCTAAATGTGAGTTTTGGCTAAATTCTGTTTTCTTTTTGGGCCATATTGTGTCGGATGCTAGTATTTAGGTAGATTCAAAGAAGATCGAGGTAGTAAAGACATGGCCTAGGACTACAACTCTAACAGAGGTGTGTAGTTTCCGGGGGAAAGCCGGGTATTACATATGATTTGTAGAGGGATTTTCTACTTTATCAATGCCTTTGACAAAGTTAAATCAGAAAGAAGCTAAATTTCACTAGACTGAAGCATCTAAACAGAGTTTTTAGGAGTTGAAAAACATATTGAAATCAACACCAGTACTAGCTTTGCCAGAAGGTTCAGAGTGTTATGCAGTATATTGTGATACTTTAGGCATTGGGTTAGGGTTTGTTTTGATGCAATAGGGTAAGGTAATTGCTTATGATTCAAGGCAGCTAAGAAAACATGAAAAGAACTATCCCACTTACGACCTAGAGTTAGCTGAAGTGGTTCATGCTTTAAAAATATGGATGCATTATCTGTATGGCATGCATGTAGACATTTTCACTGATCATAAGAGTCTCCAGTATATATTTACATAGAAATAGTTGAATCTATGGCAGCATTGCTGGTTAGAATTATTGAAGGACTATGATGTGAATAATTTATATCATCCAGGGAAGGTTAATATCGTAGCAGATGCCCTTAGTCATATATTAATGGGAAGTTTAGCACAATTGAGGCCTGAACAGCGGGAGCTGGCCCGAGAATTGTACCGGTTAGCCAGCATAGCCATCTGAATAGTAGACTCAGGAGATAGTGGGGCAGTGATTTAAAATACCGCAGTATCATCCCTAGTTGTACAGGTAAAAGAGTGGAAGTATGAAGATCCTAACTTGATACAACTCAGAGATAAAGTTCATCAAGGTGAAGTATCAGCTAATGAGGTAACCAAAGATGGGGTCTTGAGATTTAGAGGTCGCCTTTGTGTCCCAGATGTAGCAGGGCTCCGCCAGCAGATTATGGCCGAGGTACACTACTCTCAATATTCTCTTCACCCAGGTTCAACAAAGATGTATCATGAAATAAAAGAAATATACTGGTGGTTGGAAATGAAAAAGGGTGTAGCAGAATTTGTAGCATAGTGCCCTAATTGCTAGCAGGTAAAGGCTGAACATCAAAAACCCAATGGATTGACACATAAGATAGAAGTACCTACGTGGAAATGGGAAGCATTCAACATGGATTTTGTGACAGGATTACCCCGTACCAGGTGTAGATTTAATTCTATCTGGGTGATTGTCGACTGATTAACGAAATCAGGTCATTTTTTGCCAGTCAGGACCACCTTCTCAACTGAGGACTATGCTAAATTATATATCAGAGAGATAGTTCGATTACATGGAGTCCCAACATCTATAATTTCCGAAAGGGGGGATAATTCACAGGTAGATTTTGGCAATCATTTCAGAAAGGCTTGGCAACACAGGTTAATCTGAGTACAATATTCCATCCTCAGACAGATAGGCTGTAAAAACGTACAATTTAGACGCTCGAGCATATGTTGCGAGTGTGAGTGTTAGACTTCGGGGGCAGTTGGTATGAGCATTTACCCCTCATTAAATGTGATTACAACAATAGTTATCATTCAACAATTCAGATGGCGCCTTTTGAGGCCCTATATGGGCAGAAATATAGGTCCCCCATTAGATGGTTCGTGGTAGGAGAATTAGAGTTGATTGGACCAGACATGATCCTCCAATCAGAGGAAAAAGCAAAACTCATTAGAGAGCACTTGCTGACAGCTCAGTGTCGCCAGAAATCCTACTCTGATGTGCGACGTAGAGAACTGGAATTCAATGTTGGTGATGATGAGCCCGCAAGTGTACGGGTCGTACAAGTAATAAAGTGGCTCTTTTGAAGAACCGGATTGTCGAACCCACAGGAATAGGAATACGGGGTGAAA
>JACEIK010001854.1:33371-53450 GCA_018107945.1 Datura stramonium | reverse complement strand
GTATGTTAGGATATTATCGTGTTCAGTCGAAACTTAGTAAAGCAATATAAGTTCCCGTAAAGTATTTCAGAAATGGAATAGTAGCCTAAAATGAAGTTTAAAAAGCATGTTAGAAGTAGTAAATCATGTTTACTATGAAACTCTGATATACAGCCCAATTCTTAGCAGAACAATTATATCTTGTTCAGTATTAAACTCAGCATTGTATGACAGAAGGTTATATATATATACACAATTATCAGTCTTAACTTGTATTAAATACATTCATAACACTATCATTAGTTTAAGCATGTAGTATATACATACATATTATTATCACTAGTTTTAGCATATGGTATACGCAGTTAGTATTACTAGTTGAGACCTGACTGTATTGTTTTGGGGTTAGATTACCTAGCATTCATGACCGCCCAGGGTTAATAGTTGTATCGACTCGTCCACCAGAGGGAAAGGATACGTCGCTCTACGGAGTGGCATGCCATCCCCCAAGGGACGAAGATGGGATGCCGGTTTCCCCATATTTTGCCTTGGTCGGCTTTTATACACCCCCGTCAAGCGGGTATGCCCGGGGTGTTGATTCAGGAGTCCTCCGGACTCAGGTACAGTTATCGTCAGGGGCTCAGCGAGCCCAAGTGCATACCCATGGGACCAGCAGGATGCTTATAGTTACTATGGGAGATGGGATGACAGGGGTAGGGGTATAAATTGTGTGTTGGTTGTACCTCCCGGCTTATGGGGGCCATGTAAGGTTTATGTGTGCTATTCTATGTTGTGTTATGTTATATTATGCCATGTTACGCTAGATATGAGTAGATCGACAGTAGAACGCTACATTTTCAGGTATGAGTCCTACTCCTTTCAGTATAGTTGCGGACAGTCTTGAACTCATACTTTCAGTCAGTTGCGGTCTATTTCCTTCTACTTCAGCTCTATTAGTTATATTGCTTGTCTTAAGTTATTTTCCAGTTGTTTCTTAACATACTCAGTACTAGAGGTACTGACGCCTATTTGGGGCGCTGCATTACTTGCCTGCAGGTACTCATAGACGAGGAGCTGATCCCTCGTGATTCCAGCCAGCATA
Organism: Datura stramonium; assembly: GCA_018107945.1. NCBI lineage: Eukaryota > Viridiplantae > Streptophyta > Magnoliopsida > Solanales > Solanaceae > Datura > Datura stramonium. The sequence continues at coordinate 52,369 of JACEIK010001854.1, read as the reverse complement.
CAGAGTCATCAGCTCCAGTCATCTGGAGCTAGATAGCTAGAGGTTTATCCTTTTTATTTTTTTGTACAGTATGGGTAGGTCGGGGCCCTGTCTCGACCATATTATCAGTATTCTTAGAGGCTTGCAGATTGCATATTCCCTATGGTTGGCTGTACCGATTGTGTGAGGTCGTGTGTATGTCTTAGTTGTTTATGACGGTCATGTGAGGCCTCGTTCAGTTGGTAGTGGTGACTTTTTCGGTCACGTAGCTGTTTAACACCTGTTTTTCTTGATTAAGAAGTAACTAGATAGCATAGTGGCCTTGTCGGCCCGCATAGGTTCCTTCATACTACTGTTGTTCTGCTTAGCTATTGTTTAGTTATAGGTGGCTATGGGCCTAGTCGGCCGGAGGCTGTATTTACAGCCATTATATAGCCCATCATTTTCTTTAATCCAGAATTAGAGCCAGCCAGGCACCAGAAGTGCTTAGGCTCAGCATTCTAGCAGTTCAGGTCCTAGTAGGGCACCAGGTGCCAGTCATGCCCCCAAGGCGGGGCGTGACACAATACCCACAACAATCACTTCTACCAAGAGCATGAAGAACACTTGATGGAAAATGAGGGAAACGTGGGTCAATAAAAATACTGAAATACTAGCATGCTTTTTGTGCTACAACCATCATTAAACATCCAAGAACAAAGATGAAAAGCGAAAACATACAGAATTAGATGAGAAAAGGAATGAAATTTGAAACTTGTTCTTTTCTTCAAAGGTAGCTCATAACGTCCAAATCCACTCCTTGCAAGGAGAGAGAGTGTAAATGGTTGTTGGCAAAACAAATACACCTGACGGGTGTTGGGGTAAATTCCACAAGGAATGGAGTCGATAATCTAAAAGTTATAAGCTTACCCAAACTAGGATGCATTGTTGTTCAATATTTAGATAGCAAAATATGGGGGAAAAAGAGAAAACAATATTTAATTATAATTTAGAACAAAGTGAGGGAAAGATCGAATGTTGCAATTACCTGTGAGATGGATAGGGGTGTGCTATTATATCACACATTGTAAGTCTTCGTTTGTTAGTCGATATGTATGTATGTATGTTGAGAGTTTTGGAGTACGACAAATGCGAGAAAGGATCGGGGGAGGAGCATATGAGCATGTTGTCGAGTGAGTAGGAGGTCGGGGCTAGAGACAGGGCGTATTGGGCACCATGTCGCGTAGCCATGCCTGCGCGTCACGCCTGTATGTTGGCGCGATGGGCGGCACGTCGCGCCCCCCTACCCACTGCCTCAAATTGTATATAAACTCCCTCAAGTCTTAATGAACCATTCCAACATTTTCCCAAATTGGTAGGAGCGACGTGAGCGACCATTTCTTAAGGTTTTTGCCGAATTACGCCGTTAAATTTTGTTTAATTGCAAATTTGTCTTGGATAATGAGTTTTGGGCCTACAAGGAACGTATCTACAGAGTATTTCTTCAAATACATCTCGGATTATCAGAGTCCCGCCGAGTAGAAGTTGTAGAAATTATTTCAAATTGAGTCCTAAGCGTTCACAAGCAATAAGTAAGTGTTTCTACCATTTAAATTCTTCAGAATTTGTACATTTTTGGGTCGAATTGGACAAAGTTTGATTTTTAGTTAATTCCGTTAAAGGATTTTTTATTATCCATTTCCTAGTATTAAAAATAGCTTTATTCTCTCAGCTTAATGGCCACAACTTGGAGCAATTACCGACTTTAAGATGGAAATGTTTGGATGAACAGAAATCGACAATTAAGGTATGTTAAGGCTAACCTCTTCGGCAAGTTATCCTCGTCGTATAGTTGATACAACCTATGCCTTTGTAACTAAGTTGCGAGCATGTATATTGTGAATAGATACTATAGGTAGATTCGAGACTACAATATAGCACTCCTATCGGGATTGACCCCACCTAATATGGCCTTCTGTTAACCAACCTCAGAATTGCTAACTGTATCATTTCCTATGAGCTATAGATTGCTTAGAAGAGCTATGTGATGTCTGAAAGGACTACATTCAGTCCTATAAGGCTGTATCAAAGTCCATTCATGTATGGATTTCCCTTATGCCATGACGGCATCACTGACCCTCAGTCAAGCCTTGTGGGCCCAGGGTGCAATTACAGGAGCCCAAAGGGCTTAGATACAACTACAAGAGAACAGAGGGCTCAGTTGCAGAACCTAGAGGCTAGGTAGGTTGGCTATAATTACCTGTGGAATAATAATGGCCTTGTTAAGGGAATATAGATTGAACTATACTTGTCGGGGCTTATAGGGGCCCAGGCGGGTTATTCTGTGCTGATTGAACCTTCCAGGCTTATGGGAGTCAGGTTAGGTTCTTGTTTGTATATTTACTTGATAGCTATACTTCAGACTGTGAGGCTATTTAGGTTGAACTCTTATCCTTCTTATTGATTACTTTCAGTTCTTTTATCACTTCTATTTAGATTTTATTACTCCCTTACATATTCGATACATATTGCACCGCATACTTGCTTGCAGGTACAGACGGACGAGTTTCAGGACCTCCTTAGTAGTCATCCAAGGTTAGCAGATCAGTCAGCTCATTTTTTCCAGAGTTTTCATTTAGAAAGGTTTGCTCATTTTGTTCTAAAACTGTTGGGTAGGTCGGGGCCCTATCCCAACCACTATTCCACTCCTAGAGGCTTGCGGACTATAGTTCCTAGTTAGTTGGTTGTTGTTGGCTGTGTGGGGACTAAATATATTATGTTTTGTATGTTGGTTGTGTGGGGCCTAGCTTAGCTATTGGTTAGCAGCCTTGTCAGTTGTTGTGTATATATAACTGCCTGTCTTGCTTTTGTTATGACTTAGACAGCATGGTGGTGTTGTCGTCCCGCATAGGATCCTTTTATTATTGTGATTGTTGTGTTAGCTTCCTTATCCAAGTAGTATATCATAGCCGAGTCGACCCGAGGTTGTGTTTACAGTCATGATATAGCGGTTTGTTTTCTTGATTTTGAGTTCTTGGTAGGCACCAAAAGCACATATGCCAGCTAGGTCAGCCCAGGTTCCAGTGTGGCACTAGGTGCCAGTCACACCTCCCAAGGTGGGGTGTGACAAACTTGGTATCAAAGCAACATCGTATCCTAAGGAGTATGGAAGCCGTATCTAGTAGAGTCTTGTCTATGGATATGTTGTGCACCACATTTTATAGGCAAGAGGTTACGAGGCATGATAGCGTGGTTACCCTCCTTTCTTCTCAAATCGTGCTATAGAGATAAGTTATGTAGGGTTGAGTCCCTAAGCTTATGTTATTCTATTTATCTAGAGAGAAATGTCTGAGGCACGGCAGACTACGGCTGATCAGGAGTTGGATACCGCGGCAGGAGAGGGCACTAGAAGAGTGCCACATCCAGTGATGGCCTGACCTGAGGGCGAGAGGGAGACATCACCTTGATCTCCCCAACATTATCCGTTNAATACCGTCACATAAAATAAAATGAGAGCGGGAGTAGAGAATAACCCATCGGATTAGGAGGTTAGGATATGCTGACTCAGATAATGGCCACTAAGCACCAGCCAGTGGCACCAGTTGTTGTGGAATCTTCTGGAGGACTCAGATGTTTGAGGGTTTATGAGTTTCTTGCCCTTAGTCCTTTACAGTTTACAGGGACAAACCGGAAAGAGGATCCTTAGGACTTCCTGGATCAGTTTCAAAGGATATTCAGGGTGATATTTGCTACGCCCACAGAGTCAGTCGAGTTGGAAGTGTTTTGGCTATGAGATATAGCGGTTCTATGATACGAGAGTTGGGAGAGGTCCATAGGTAGAGATGTACCCCCTACATGGTGTAGGTTCTTGGATGCTTTCAAAGATCACTATTTTCCTCGAGAGATCCGATAGGCTCGAGTGGATCAGTTCTTACACCTAGAGCAAGGAAGGATGAGCATTCGAGAGAATACCTTGAGGTTTGACTCTTTGGCAAGATATGCGCCAGCATTTTTGGATACCATGCCAGCCAGGGTACACCGGTTTATTATGGGGCTTGTTCAAGATTATGTGGAAACCTGTATTATAGCTACCTTATGGGAGGATATGAACATTTCACACATACAAGATTTTTCTTAGAATATATAATGGAATAGATAGCGTCGGTATGAAGCGGAGAGAGCGAATCAGGAGCAACACCGGAAGGCTAGGCCCACAAACATGAAGGTAGAATTTCAAGGTGGGCCAAGGTCACAGATTTCAGATAGGCTACCTAGACCTTCACCTCAGCAAAAGCATGGCAGAAGATCAGATCGTCGTGGATAGTTAGGTCTCGGTGAGAGTTCACGAGCGTCGGGTTCCTAATAGTAGAGGGGATCAGATTAGAGCATGCCTATTGCACCGCATTGTGGAATTTGCAGTCGACACATTTTAGGAGGTGTAGATACAGTTCTACTGCTTGCTATACTTGTGGTCAAGAGGGTCATATAATAAGGGATTTTCTTACCATAGATCAGGGTGATCGGGACCAGCAAAACAGGTCCTTAGTAGGATCACATGCTCCAGCACCTTTGGTAGGGTGTAGGCCCTCAACCTCAACCGGCAAAGCCAGAGGTAGATCAGGGGCATCCATCTCTGGTAGTGGTCTGGATCGCACTTACGCCCTACCAGGGAGACAAGAGTTAGAGTCGTTACCAGATGTTGTCACAAGCATGCTAGATGTTTTCTCTCATGGAGTTTATGTTATGATAGATCTAGGTTCTACTTTGTCTTATGTTACTCCGCTAGTGGCACGGAAGTTTGGTATAACACTAGAATTGCTTCAGCGACCATTCTCGGTGTCGGCACTCATTGGTGACTCTATTATTGCTATGAAAATTTACTGGGGTTGTACAATAGAGGTTGTTGGTCACCAAACTTTAGCAAACTCAGTGGAGTTAGAAATGATTGATTTTGATGTAATTATGGGCATGGATTGGCTAGCGTAATGTTATGCCAATGTGTAGTGTTGAACTAGGACTATCCTATTTCACTTTCTAGGGGAAGTAGTGCGAGAATTGAAAGGAAATGCAGCTAATCGAAAAGGTAGGTTCATATCCTATCTTCAGGCGAGGAAGTTGATAGAAAAGGCCTGTTCTTACCATATTATTAGGGTCCGGGACATGCAGGAAGAATCCCCGACTCTTCAATCCCTTCCTGATGTCAGCGAGTTTCCGGATGTATTCTCATATGAGATTCCTGGTATTCCCCTAGATCGTGAGATTGATTTCTTTATCGACATGCCACCACATACACAACCTATATCAATCCCTCCGTACTAAATGGATCCTGCCAAACTGAAGGAACTCAAAGAACAGTTCAAAGATTTTCTAGATAAGGGGTTTACCAGGCATAGTGCTTTGTTGTGGGGTGCACCGATTTTGTTTGTATGGAAGATAGATGGCTCCCTACAAATGTGTATAGATTATCGATAGTTAAATAAGGTTACTATTAAGAATAAATATCCCCTTCCTAGTATAGATGATTTGTTTCATCAGCTGCAGGGGACGAAATATTTCTCCAAAATTGACTTGAGGTCAGGGTACCACCAGGTGCGAGCCCCGGAGAAAGATATTCTGAAGAAAGCTTTCAAGATCAGGTATGGTCATTTTGATTTTCTTAGTCATGTCCTTTGGAATGACGAATACCCTAGCAATGTTCATGGATTTGATAAATAGCATCCTGAGGCCATATTTAGATCTGTTTATGATAGTGTTTATTGATAATATCCTGTTATATTCAAACTCAGAAGCTGAACATAGAGATCAGTTGCGAACAGTACTCCAGGTCCTCAGAGATCGCCAGTTATATGCGAAGTTATTGTAATGTGAGGTTTGGTTAATTTTGTAGATTTCCTGGGACATATTGTGTTAGATACAGGTATCCAGGTTGACTCGTAGAAAATTAAGCCAGCAAAAACATGGCCTAGACCCACAACTCCAACTGAGTTTCATAGCTTCCTAGGGTTTGCTGGGTATTATAGAAGGTTCATGGAAGGATTCTCTGCCTTATCAGCACTATCGTCAAGATTGACTCAGAAAAGAAGTAAATTCCACTAGACCAAGGGTTGTGAGCAGAGTTTCTAGGAATTTAAAAATAGATTGACATTTGCACCAGTATTAGCCTTATAGGTAGGTCTAGAGGGCTATGTTGTGTACTATGATGCTTCGGGCGTTGGATAGGGATGTGTTCTAATGCAGCATGGCAAGGTGATTGCCTATGCTTCGAGGCAGCTAAGGAAGCACAAAAAGAATTACTCTACCTATGATTTACAACTAGCTGCAGTCATTCATGCTCTAAAATTTTGGAGGCACTATTTATATGGAGTTCATGTAGATATCTTTACAGATTACAAAAGCCTCCAATAAATTTTCATGCAAAAAGAGTTGAATTTGTGGCAGCGTCGTTGGCTAGAGTTGCTGAAAGACTACAATGTGAATATCTTATATCACCCATGGAAGGCTAACATTGTAGTCGATGTCCTTAGCCGCAGATCCATGGGTAGCCTAGCATATTTGAGACCAGAACAATGGAAAATGGCTCAAGATCTTCACCAGTTAGCTAATTTAGCAGTCTGGGTAGTGGATTTAGAAGATAGCGGAGTTGTGATCCATAATGCAGCAGTATCATCTCTAGTTGTAGAGGTGAAGGTGTGGAAGTACGAGGGTCCTAGCCTAGTAATGCTCAGGGACAAGGTTAGAAAGGAGAACTATAGGCCTTTGAATTAACACGTGATGATGTCTTGAGATTCAAAGATCGATTCTGCGTTCTAGATATAGCAGGGCGTCACCAATAGATCATGGCAGAGGTACATTATTCCCGTTACTCTCTTCACCCAGGTTCGATGAAGATGTACCATGATATAAAGGAAATATATTGGTGGCCTGGAATGAAGAAAGGTGTAGTTGAGTTTGGAGCACGGTGTCCTAATTGCCAGTAGGTAAATGTTGAACATCAGAAATCTGGCTAGCTAAATAAGGAGATAACCATACTTATATGGAAATGGGAAGCAATCAATATGGATTTTTTTACAAGGTTACCTCGCACCAGACATAGATTCGACTCCATTTGGGTCATCATTGACAAGTTGATGAAATTAGCCCATTTCTTGCCAATCAGAACTACGTTTTTAGCCAAAGACTATGTTGAGTTATATATTAAGGAGATAGTCGACTGCATGGCATCCCAGCATCTATTATATCTTAAAGTACGGCACAATTCACAGCTAGATTTTGGAAGTCATTTCAAAAGGGTTTTGGGACACAGGTTAATTTGAGTACATCTTTCCATCCCCAAACAGACGGTTAGGCGGAGCACACCATTCAAATTCTCGAGGAAAATCTATGGGAGTGTGTGCTAGACTTTGGAGGGTGTTAGGACGAGCATCTACCTCTTATTGAGTGTGCATACAATAACAGTTATCATTCAACTATTCAGATGGCGCCTTGTGAGGCTTTATATGGGCAGAAATATAGGTCCCCCATAGGATGGTTTGAAATAGGAATGTCAGGATTGATAGGACCTGCTAGGATACATCAATCAGAAGAAAAGGTGAAACTTATCAGAGAGCGTTTGTTGACAGCCCAGAGTCATCAAAAGTCCTATTCCGATCTCCGGCATAGATACTTGGCGTTTGATGTTGATGATTGTGTATTCCATAAGTTTTCCCTATGAAAGGCGTGATGAGCTTTGGCAAGAAGGGCAAGATTAGCCCTAAATTTGTTGGCCCACATCGGATCCTTTGAAAGACAGGCTGAGTAGTTTATGAGTTAGAACTGCCTTCAGGGCTAGAATCTGTTCATCTTGTTTTCCATGTGTCAATGTCATGAAAGTGCATAGGAGACCCTTCTCGGGTTATCCCGATTGCGGATGTTCAAGTCACTGAAGAATTGTCTTATGAAGAGACTCAGTTGCTACACTAGATTGGAAGGTTCGTAGATTGGGGACTAAAGATGTACCCTCCATTAAAGTCCTACGGAGGAACATAAATGTTTAGGAGATGACTTGGGAAGCTGAGGATGACATCACGTCTAAATATCCTTACTTATTTCAGGCTTGACTCAGATTGTGCAATTGAGGTGAGATTGTTATTCATGTATTTTTTTGTTGTGTATGTTATCAATATTGATTAGTTTCTCACTTTTATGTTATGGAGTAGTTTCTTCTAGAATCCTGTGAGACGCCTATGTTGGACTTTTCTGTGTTTTAGGTTTTCATATAGCTAATATTACAAAGGAGACTCTATCGAAATTTTCCTGGAAATGGTTAAAGTAATAGAGTCTCTTAAGCTTAGATACATTCGAGAACGAATGTTCCTAAGGGGTGGGGGATGATGTTACACCCCGTATGTCTTCATTAGTTAACTGATGCGTGTGTATGTATGCTGAGAGTTTTGGAGTATCGTGTATGCAAGAAAAGGTTCGGGAGAGGAGCATACGAGCATGTTTTCTATCAAGCAGGAGGCCCAGGGCAGGAGGCAGGAGCCATGCCTGCACACTGGCTGGTGCATCATGCTCGTATGTTGGCATGATGGGCAGCGCACCGCGCCCCCCTGCCCACCACCTTAAATTATATATAAACTCCCTCAAGTCTTAACGAACCATTCCAACATTTTCCAAAATTGGAAGGAGTGATGTGAGCTACCATTTCTTAAGGTTTTCTCTAAATTACGCCGTTAAACTCCGTTCAATTGCAAATTCATCTTGGATAACGAGTTTCAGGCCTATGAGGTACGTATCTACAAAGTTATTTCTTGAAAAATAGCTCGGATTGTCAGAGTACCACCGAGTATAAATTGTATAAATCAGTTCAAATTGAGTTCTAAGAGTCTACAAGGAATAAGTAAGTGTTTCTACCTTCTAAATTCTTCGGAATTCATACATTTTGGGCTGATTTACACAAAGTTTGATTTGTAGTTAAGCTCCTTAAAGGATGTTGTTATTAGCCATTTACTGTATTGAAAAATAGCTTTATTCAGTCAGTGTAAGGGCCACAACTTGGAGGAATTACCGGCTTTAAGCTTGAATTGTTTAGGTGAACGAAAATCGACAATTGAGGTATGTTAAGGCTAACCTTTTCAAAAAGTTATCCTCGTCGTATAGTTGATAAGTCCTATGCCTTTTATAAGTATGTTGTGATCATGCATATTGTGAGCTTACCCTGCCCCCGAGGGGGATTCATCTTGATATCGATATCATGGTAGCACTCTTAACCCTGGCAATGCTTTGGACGGCTCTACTCACTTGAGTGTAATAGTCTGGACCATGTAAGCTCTATCAAGGTAATGTCAGTTATATGATGAGTCTCCCATTGTTTCTCATGATTTTCAGTTATGCATGTTCATCCGTTATGATATTATATTTTCAGCAGGTTTTACCCAATGTTTAGTTGTACTTATGATAATCAGTTTCAGCATTGGGTCATTCGAATCAGTTATGATATTCAGTCATGTTTAAATCATGTTTTCAGATAATAGGATGCAAGTCTTACTCTAAGAATCTTATATTGAAACGTTTTATAATATGCATTATTTTAGTTTTACTTACTTAGTGGTTTTACTTACCTTGCATACTCAGTGCATTCCAAGTACTGACTGCATACTCTATGTTGTATTGTTTCATGATACAGGCTCAAAAATCCAGGTTCAGTCCCGCCCTTGCCAGATCCTCAGAGTTATCATTTCCCAGCTTGATGGTGAGACCTTATCCTTCGAAGACCTTCTTACCAGTTTATTTTCAGTTTTAGTTATTAGTGAGTTAGTTGGGGGTCTTATCCCATCAACTCATCAGAATTTAGAAGCTTATCAAACATAGTATGTATTCAACTTCGAATCAATGTTATGTATTCCATTATTTAGATGTTATTGATTTTTCAGACTTTCGCTATTTAAAATGTTAGATTTCCACATTTATTATGTTGAGCTTTAGTCATCATGTTCATGCTATGGGTCGACTTGGATACATTTATGGTTCTAGGTCCCGTGTCTAGATCCAAGCCTATATTAGAGTCATGAGACAAACTTGGTATCAAAGCATTAGGTTTTAAAGTGTCGTAGGGTGTTTGAAAGATGCATTAAGTAGATTCTTGTCATAGTTGTGAAGTGTGCCACACTTACGACGGAGAGGCTACAAAATGTTTTAGGAAATTTTCCTTCTTTCATTATCTATTCCATGCTATGAAATGTCTCACTATCCTTCTAAATCGTGCTATACGCATTTACAGGATCATGCCTCCTCGCCGAGTTAATCGAAGAAGAAATGAAAATGGAAATGGTCATGAGAATGGAAATAGAGATGTGCACCAGCAGGCCCCACCAGTCCCCGAAGATCATATGCCCGAGCAGGTCGCCTGTTTGCGCCCAAATGAAAAAGCAAGCGCACGTGGTCTTATAAGTAATACAATGGTCCTTTTAAGAGCCGGATGTTGAACCCACAAGAACTGGACTAATTTAGTGAATCATCAAGTTCAAGTGATAATTTCACCTTCACAAGTGTTGATTGTAAAAATTTTGGAAAATTCTAATTAAATCTAGGAGTGATCACAAAACTATCAAGAAACAATACAAGAAGTAACTAAATTTAAGGCCTGATAGTCATGCAATACTACAATTCACAATGGTTCGAGTATGAAAATTTCAGTTGTTGTCTCACATAATTAAAATGTGGTGTTCATGGTATTTCGAGCCATTAAACACAACAAATTAGTCCCACGCCTACATCATTGAGTAGGGATGTGACGTCCTAATTTGTGAGCAATTTAACTACGTGGATTTGGTTTATGGGGTTTATTCCCTAGATTAAGGACTTTTGTACCTCTAATTATTTAACCTGACTTAGCTTCACAACTACTTCTACGAGTGGCGATGGGACAATTCTAAGCCAGTGTCTAGCTCATCCCATTTTATTAACGATGCAAGGTAAATTAGGTATAGTTTCTATCCTAGCCGTGAATCCTATCGTTAAGACAAGAACTTTCTCCCTACATTCTTGTAATCTGGACTAGGGTTACTGTTTTGAGATTTTACCTAAGCTTAACAAGTTTGTTTTCATGGTGATCAAGCATAAAAACAACAATAATGGAGAATGTAAGACAAAGTAACAACTAAAAACTCAAACCAAAGAAAAATTCATGCAGTTACTATCATATCATGTGGCCTCAACCCTAGAGGAAGGGTTTTAACCACTCATGTTCGTACAAATACTCAAAAACATAATTAGAGTAAGATACATAGAAGAGTAGTTAAAAGAGAATTAAAATAACGAAGCTTGGATAGAGTTCTTCACTTCTCCCTTCGCTCCTTTTCGATGTTCTCAAAATATTGCGTGATAAACTGATTTTAGGAGCTAAGTGTCCTATTTATATTAAATGGAAAAAATGCAATTTTTGCCTGCCATGAACTGCCTTCGTGCCACACTGCCCATCACGCAGCAACAGCTCTGTGGCACGGGGCTGTCGCGCATCCCAACGTGGCACGCACCATTTCGTGCGCGATGCACGACGTGACACAGACATAGATGCGCAGCAAGGCCTGGCGTGGCACAACACCAACGTGTAGGTGCACTGCCTAGCAGCTTCTTGCGCGCACGTCTGCCTATGTGACATGGCGCTGGGGGCGCCAATGGCCTGCGTGGAACGCTAGTGGCCTAGGAAGCCCCTCTTCTTTGCAACTTCATGCTATCTTCCTTACATTTCTTTTCCAACTTCTTTCTTGTGCATTAACCATCATATTTAGTCCCTCCTAAGAATTTTAAACCTACAAAACAAATACTAATCATGTCGGTTAGTTCATATACAAAAATATTCAAAATCACATGAGAATGTAATTAATTAAATTGTACAAACTTGACTAAATTATGTTATGAAATAGAACTTGGGCATGTAATTATGCCCAATATCGCTACCCCACACTTAAAGCCTTTTTCATCCTCGAAGAAATCCATTCAATCTCATTCACTTAAAGAACTCACACATAGATAATTGAAGAGAGACAATTCAAGCTAAGGCTACACCTATTGTTTTAGATGGCAAGTTAAAAATAGAGCATGCAAGATATAACCATTAAAATTCCAGATAACTACATTAAGACTTCTTAGCCTCAAGAATAGACTCTCAAACTCAACAAATTCATGAAAATTAACCAACCAAGAAATCTGACATGAATTTTATCCTTCATCAAACATGTGCCCTCAGAACAAGAGACTTACCCATTTTTTCACTCCTAAGTTTACAAATTGTGACATGCATGGGTGGATGAATAAGAAATAAGCTCACTCTCGCAAAGAATTCACATGCACATGTATTAACCCATAAGCTTGCCTTTAGTGTTTTACTCAACTAATTTAGGAATGTTTGAAAGTAAGATCAAGTAGGACTTAGTGGGTTGTAATGTAGGCTAAGGGACGGGTAGATACAATCTTGGTCAGTAATAGTGACTATCTTCCCTAAATGCTTTTAATACATCCCCCTGTCATTACGAATATCTATCCTCTTACTTCACCTTTATTCTTTTCAACTCTCATTTTTCCTCTTTGTTTCCCCATTTCATTATGCACACTTAAGCTCTTAGTAAGGAGTACTTGAGCAATTTTCTTTCTCGCTCTTTTCTTCTTTTACTCGCGACTAACTCTTATTCATTTCTAAACAAATTCACCTCTAGTCTTTTCTTCAACTACCCCAACTACTCTTTTCCTTCTTCTTCCAACTCCTCTCTCCTTAACTCCCTTAAAATTTTCACTTAAGCACTTAGATGTTTTGGATAAAATTCAAGGATATTGAAAAGAAAGGATTAAACTCATTTTGTAGCTATCAAAGAATAGGCTAAAGACTCAATGGGGCTAACTAAGATCAGACATTCAAGGTAGGAAAAGCGAGGAATAAAAATTTAGCTCATTCAAAGAAATGCCTAAATCATCTCCTACAATCGACATCCCTCATTTAATTTTGTATACACATCACACAAGTTCTAGACACTACACAATAGCATGGAATATTAAAAAACCTTACACACACAGCGCATGCTCAATTTAAGAAAATTTCAGCAGACACTTAACTCAACTAATCACAAGAATTTAGAATTAAGCTTTAAACACATAGATTCGTATTCAAGAGACTTGGTGTCTCAAACAGAGTTATAAAATTGCTAATGCTTAAAAATTTACAACACTTGCATCTCACAATCATGTATAGCACATAACTAGAGAATCAACCCATCAATTAGCTAAGGGTTCAAAAATAAAAACCTATTACTAATTTTCCCTCAAGACAGTTGTCATCCATCCATCTTCGGAAAAAGTCCCTAACTATGAGTAACACCAAGTATATACAGTCAAAGAAAATTTTTATTTATCGGTTCAAAGTGCCCTCATTCAGAAAAGAACCGAAAAGAAAAACCAAAGGGTGGGTGAATTATGCTCAACTCAAACTTTTTGATCAAACAATATCATACTAAGCACAAAATTTTGAAATTTCCCTCAGCCCACACTTGAATCATGCTATCTCCCTAAATCATCAAATAAAAAAATAATAAAAGGGTGAGAAATACTCCCTGAGGCCTATAGGCCCAGCTAACATTTGTTTTTCTTCATTTTTGCACAAGTGAGTCACGACCCCACACTCATTTTTTCTTGTGCTCCTTAGCTTCCACTTTTAAGGGTATTCTGACTTCCCCTAAATTTGTGCTTAAGTCACCACAACAACAAAAAGTGAAAATAAACCAAATCAAAACAAAAGAAAAATAAAATTATACCTATGGTACCCTTGGGTTGCCTCCCAAGCAGCGCCTAATTTTACGTCGTGGCACGACATGGACTATTTCAGGATATCCTCAAACAGGTGTTCCCTTTCGAGAATCACCTTCTCCTCTTTTTGTTTTTAGAGGNCTACTCATGGTCACCGGACTATTTCAGGATATCCTCAAACAGGTGTTCCCTTTCGAGAATCACCTTCTCCTCTTTTTGTTTTTAGAGGGAACAACCTCCATTCTGTCCCTCTCTTCTTCAAACTTCTTTTCCAATTTTTTCCCTCCATCAGATTCGGGCTGAAATGTCATCATCTCTTACAACAGTGGACCCATGGAATCTGCCACCCCACACTTAGCATCTGACAACATATTGATCTTACAAAGATCTCTGTAGTGTGTGGGTGGGTTGATCTCTTGGTAGACCCTCAAGAGCTCTTCTTCATGATCGACCATCATTTAAAGGGTACTTACCCTCACATTTATGATGTCTCCTCCAGTTGCCAAGAATGGGCATTCCAAGATCATGGGTACCTTTTCATCAACTTCAAAGTCAAGAATGATGAAATCAGTAGGTATAATGAACTTACCCACTTTGATGAGAAGGTCCTCAATGGACTTGTCGGCCAGCTGCAGCATTACTCGCGTTGTCCTTGGCTGACCCAACCCACGGTGTTAAACAAAGATAGGGGCATTAGATTTACTGCTACCCCTATGTCACAAAGAGCCCTTATCACTTCAGCTTTACCAATTTGTATGGGGAGGGTAAAACTCCCTGGGTACTTGAGCTTTTTCGGCATTTTGCTCATTACCCTGTAACTGCACTCCTTAGTCAGTGCCACAATTTGGACATCCACCAACCACACTTTGTTGACCACCAAATCTTTACAGTACTTAGCATACTTTGAAATTCCCTACAAAACATCAAGTAAAGGAAAATTGATGTGAGGTTCTTTCAAAATATCAAAGAACTTCTTAAAACATTCTTCCTCCTTGCCCTTCATGAGCCTTTGCGGGAATGGTGGTGGTGGTCTCTATGCTGGCTGTAATGATGATTGTGCATTGTGTTTTGCCTCCCTCTGGTTATCTCCCTTGTCAGTGGATAGACCCTGTCTAACCAACTCTGGTTGCACCTCATTTTTCTTTTCCTTTCGTGGTGCATCAGCCAGTTGTTTTCCACTCCTTAGACTGATGGCATTGACTTGTCGGGTGTTTGTATCTATGTCACTGGGTAACCCTTCCTGAGGTCTGGTGTGCTGAGCATCTACAAATTGACCCATCTACTTCTCTAGATTGTGGGTGGCCAACTGCTGATTTTTCAAATTTGAAGTCATCCATTCCTGATTCTCTACCAATTGGGTCTGAGTAGCCATAATTTTCTGCAACATCTCCTCAATGTTGCTGCTTCTCGACTAGCCACCGTTTGCCTGTTCAGTTTCTGATACTGCTGCTGTTGACGCTGCTGGTAGCTCTGACTCTGATTGCCACACCAAGAAAAATTTTGGTGACCCTGCCAATTCATATTTTAGGTGTTCCCAAAATTCTAATTATTTCTCTGAACATTCCCCACAAAATTAACTAATTAAGGATTGGCCCCGCAAGATTCTGCATTATGCCCATTATTACCACATATTTCACACCAACTCGGAGCCTGCTGAATTGCATTCACCCTTCCCTACAGTTGGTTCATACTCAGTTTGTTGAACTAAGTCATCATCTGATGCTGAAATGATGCTATTTGTGCTGCTAAGGCATTGACACTATCCACATCTATCAGCCCTGCTGCTCTCTTTCCTGCCCCTCTTTATGATTCGTTGTGCCACTCTGGATTTCCTTGAGCAATTTTGTTCAACAGAGTGTACAATTCATCATATGTCTTCTCTAGTGGTTTCCCACTCGATGTAGAGTCTAACAGAATCTTCATATGTGGGTGTAGACTCTCTACAAAGGTGTGAGCTAACACCTCATTAGACTGCAGACGATGGGGGCAGTCTCTCAACAATGACTTGAATCTCTCCCAAGCCAAATATAATTTCTCCTCCAGCCTCTACTTGAAACTTAATATCTCACTTCTGAGCTTGGCAGTCTTGCCTGAAGGGAAGAATCTGATGATGATCTTCCTTGCTAGGTCATCGCAAGAAGTAATGGAATTAGGTGGCTCAGCCTTCAACCACCTTTATGCCTCTCCCAACAATGAAAATGGGAAGAGTGTGAGTCGGACATAATCTGTTGACACTCTGGTGGGGACAAAAGTGTCACTGATCTCCAAGAAATTATGTATGTGCTGTTGTGGGTCCTCATGAGTAATCCCAGTGAACTAGCCACTAGAATGTAACAGTTGCACAATATTCTGCTTAAGCTCAAGGTTCCCCTAACACTCCGGTTTGCAAATTCTGGAGGTAACATTCATCGCTAGTAGGATTGCCACTTCGTGAACTGGTCGGGCTGCCATTTGATTAGGTAACAACTCTACTTGTTCAACTGGTGTAGATTGTTGTAACTATTTTTGTAACCTTTTCAGCTTCCGCTCTAGAGCTTCCCTCCTGAGCAACTTTCGGAAAATTGTAATTAAATCTAGGGGTGATCACAAAACAATAGAGAAACAATACAAGAAGCAACTATAGTTAAGGCCTGATAATCATGCAATGCGACAATTCACAATGGTTCAAGTATGAAAGCTTCAATTCTTATCTCACATAATTAAAATGTGGTGTTCATGGTATTTCAAGATACTAAACACAACGAACTAGTCCCACACCTACATCGTTGAGCAGGTATGTGACGTCCTAATTCGTGAGAAATTTAACTACGTGGATGTGGTTTAAGGAGTTCATGCCCTTGATTAAGGAATTTCGTCCTCTAATTATTTAACATGGATTAGCTTTACAACTACTTCTACGAGCGGTGATGTGACAATTCTAAGTTGGTGTCTAGCTCATCTCGTTTTATTAACCAAGCAAGGAAAATTAGGTATAGTTTCTATCCTAATCGAAAATCCTATCGTAAAGACAAGAAATTGCTCCCTACATTCTTGTGTTCTAGCCTAGGGTTACACTTTCGAGGTTTTACCTAATCTTAACAAGTTTTTTTTCATGGTTTTCAAGCATAAAAACAAAAATAATGAAGAATGTAAGATAAAACAACAACTAAAATCTCAAACCAAAGAAGAATTCATGCAATTACAATCATATCATGTGGCCTCAACCCTAGAGGAAGGGTTTTATCCACTCATGTTCATACAAATACTCAAAAACATAATTAGAGTAAGATACTTACAAGAGTAGTTAAAAGAGAATGAAAAATAACGAACCCTAGGTAGAGTTCTTCATTTCTCCCTTTGCTCCTTTTCGATGTTCTCAAAATACTGCGTGATAAATTGACTTTAGGAGCTAAGTGTCCTATTTATATTAAATGGCAAAAATGCAATTTTGGTCGGCCATGGACTACCTCCGTGCCACGCTGCCCATCACGCAGTAGCAACTCCATGGCACGGGGCTGCCGCACATGCCCACTGGAAATTTGGTTTCTCGGCAGTTCTCGCACTACATTGGTGAGCGTTGCCCAACGTGGCACGCTCCATCTCGCGCGTGATGCACGGTGTGACACGGACACAGGTGCATTGTAAGGCCAGGCATGGCACAGCACCAACGTGCAGGCGCACTGCCTGGCAGCTTCTCACGCGCACGTCTTCCTGCGAGACTTGGCGCTGGGCGCGCCAATGGCCTAGCGTGGCACGCTAGTGGCCTAGGAAGCCCCTCTTCTTTGTAACTTCATGCTATCTTCCTTGCAATTCTTTTCCAAGTTCTTTCTTGTGCATTAATCATCATATTTTGTCCCTCCTAAGTGTTTTAATCCTACAAAACAAAGACTAATCATGTTGGTTAGTTCATACATAAAAATATTCAAAATCACATGAGAATGAAATTAATTAAATTGAAAAACTTGACTAAATTATCTTAGTAAATAGCACCTGGGAACGTAATTATGCCCAAGATCATCCCCATGATGAGTTTAGGGCAGCCGTCCAGATGTTGGCACAGGCATTGACTGCCCAGGTCAACTAGCAGGTGGTAGCGCCTGTTCCCCAAAATGGGAATGCGGCAGCGGCAAGAGTCAGGGATTTTCTTAGGATGAACCCTTAGGAGTAATCGAAGGTTGATGAGGATCTACACGAGTTTATTGATGAGAATCAGAAGATCACCCCGATTATTGGGGTAACAGGGGAGGAGTGCACAAACCTAGCCGCTTATCAGTTGAAAGGGGTTTCCCATATCTAGTTCAGACAGTGGAAGGATAGCAGGGCAGTTGGAGCGGGTCCCATTAGTTGGGAAGAGTTCCATACTGCGTTCTTGGTTTGGTTCTTTCCCCGAGAGATGAGGGAGATCAAAGCAGCTGAATTTGTGAACTTGAGGTAGAACAACATGACAGTGTAGGAGTATGCTTTAGAGTTACCCACTTGTCAAAATATGCACTAGAGATGGTGGCTGATCAGAGGGCTCGAGTGAGCTGGTTCGTACATGGGATAGCGGACCATTTGGTCATGGATTGCAAGACCGCTATGCTTCACCAGGATATGTACATCTCGCAGTTGGTTCTGTACTCAGAGAAGATATAGACGGTACAGGTGAGTGACCGGGAGCGAGGCCAAGAGGGCCAAGAGCGATAGTTTTGGATTCTCCCATAATAGGTCTGGTGGGAGCATCATCAGCATTCCCACCGAAGATCGTCAGCCCCAGCACTTTCTTTAGCAAGTGTGCCGTCCAGATCTAGGCGTGACTAGAGGGGACGAGCATTAGGCTCTTGAGGTCAGGGGAGCAGATCCGTAGAGCCCAGTATTCCAGGTTGTGACAGGTGAGGTAGAAGGTACTTGTCAGTTCCCAGCAAGTACATGTGCTTGTTTCAATTGTGGAAAGCCTAAACATATGTTCAGAGATTGTCCAGCATCTAGAAAGGTCCATGGTAAGGGTCGAGACCCAGCCATTAGTTCAGCATCCTCACTGTTCGCTGGTCTTTTGATGACTACACGCAAGTGCACGTGGTCGAACAAGTAGTAAAATGGCTCAAGTAAGCCAAGCATCGGTCCCACAAGGACTGGACCAAGGTAATAACCGAATCAAGTGTCAATGAACTTTAACTCTAAAAATGCAGACAACAGTTTAAAGAAGATTTTTGAAGTTTGTTTCCTAATTTATACTAATCTAACACAAATGTATAATTTGAGTCTGAACTATAGTTATGAGCATGCTGAGGCTAAAACAAACATGCAGG
>JACEIK010001854.1:0-12771 GCA_018107945.1 Datura stramonium | reverse complement strand
ACTCGCTATTTCTCGAAAGTCCAAAAGGGAGAAATACTCACTTTAGGGCTAGGAGTATATTGACACTAATTTGGAGCAATTCCACTTACCTTAACTCGGTGGCACGACGATTCGCCAGCCAAATTTCACGAAACTAAACCCGTAGGAATGCTCCTTGCTGCTTAATACCTCGGTATCTAGGATTAATTCGAGTTTGGACCGCGTTTGGCGGCATAATCGGATGGAAAATATCAAGAAACCTCATTCTCCCTGTTTCCCTGCGTGTTCTCTGGAAATTATGGAAGGTTTATGAAATAAACCGAAGTTCGGAGGCTTATATACTTGGGCCTGGACAGGGCCTCTGTGACACGGAGCCAACACGGAGGCCATCCCTCCGTGGCACGTTGCCATCGCGGAGGGGCTCTTCCTCGGTTCCTTCCGCGATGGTTTGATGGATCTCTTATCCGGTCTTTCCCGGGGCCTTTTCCTAGCATGTATGGCATTCAAAAACTCTTAACCAACATGCAAATAGGTCGTCTACATGTTGAGAATTTACGGGGTGTAACACCTGGTTGGGAGGGTGTCCCTACCTTTTCAAGGGTAAGAACTAAAAAGATGTGATATAACTCATTAGCCCAGTAGCATACGGGAGACAATATTAACTGGAGAGGACCCCTTAGGCTAGGGGCAAGGGAGACACTCTCTACTAGCGAGGCCCCCTATCCTATGGTGGCACGTAGTTATGAGATCTGAGTATGCTGAACTCTAGCCTACTCGACATTAAATACTACTCCCAAAATCATACATAGTGCTCATAATCATACATGAAATATGGGTTTTGCATGGACTAGTTTAAAAACATGATAGATTCATAAGCTGCTTGATATACATGAACTAGCCATGAAAACATTGCTGAAGGTACAATCATGATATATAATCTTGATCTTCATGAGATTCCTACATTCTTGATTAAAATCACGCTAACTTGAAAATAGAGATTTCATGAGAGTTTTTCATAGAAATCATGTAATCATAATGATACGTCATAAGTAGAATTATGAGAGAATTAATTTCATAAGAGATCATAGAGTTTTTGCATAAAAAGGGTCTAATCCTAGAAATTCATAAAATTCATAATTGAAGACTTGAAGAAATTGAATTTATGAAATTAGACTTGAGATTGTGCATGAGGCTGGAAGAAATACCCCATTCATGATCCCACACATCTGGCTTGAAGAGTTCTTGACACTAGCTTGAGACCAAAGAGAATTGGAGAAGATGAACCCTACCTTCTTGAGAATCCTTGAGAACTTTTGATTTGAAATCTACGGTGTTAGGAGAGGAATGAGAGTTTAGGCTAAGCTTAACCCATAAATACCCCTCCCAAAAAATCCAAAATTACCTGGTTTAGGAGTTAAAAATATAAAAAGTTATGAAAATACTCTTAGAAACTCATATTTAAAATTTGCATGTCCAGTCATCACAACTCACACCACGAGTCCTTGGTTGTCACCACGACTCTTGGTGACCATTCATCACTTGATACATCAAATTTCACTTCTCTGATCTTTTCACCACGAACACTCATCATGACTCATCACTAGATACCACGAGTCGTCCTATGACTCGTGGTCTGTGGATCAATCTTGCACCATTTCTGATCTTCCATCCTACATTTCCTTACGACGGGTTATTATTTGTCCTCATGACTTGTCACATGAGTTTTCACATCTGGAACTCACTGCTTCTCACCACGAGTCTGACCACGACTTATGGAACCATGTAACGAGTCATAGCATGACTCATTCTGAGGCAATTTGCAGATTTTTCTGCTGGTTTCTACCCCAAGTTTGGGATTTGATCTTAAAGACTTTTGAGGTGTTACAAAAGTCAAGTTAAAATTAAGACCTAATAAAAAGAAAAAGGTGAGAGCAACATGTAAAGACAAGAGATGTAAGTGGTTATTGAATGGTGTACTTGATAGAGATTCAGGTGATTTTATGGTGAAAAATTATCATCTTGTGCATAAATGAATGACTTCAAATAGGAAAAAGATGTGTGCTTCTAAGTTTATTGCAAACAAATTTAAGGATAAACTTATTAAACAACCTTATATGAAGGTCTGGGAAATTCAGAAACATTGTAGAGATAAATTAGGTTTATACATGGTAGAACAATCTGTCACAAGGCAAAGCAAATAGTTATGAAAGATTTTATTAGTGACTGAAGTATGGAGTTATCTAGGTTGTGTGATTATGCTGATCAAATCAAAACAAACTAATTCTGACAGCTCATGTTGGGTGAGAATTGATAAAGAATTTGAGCCTGAAAATTATTATTGCTTATTTCTATGTGTGCTTTGATGCTTTGAAAAGGGATGATTAGGAGGGTGTTGAAAAATCATTGAATTGATGGCTGTTTCCTGAAGGGTTCTTGTAAAGGTGAGTTGTTAGTTGCAATTGAAAGAAATAGAAACCAACAAATGTTTTCAATTGTCTGAGCAGTTGTAGACCAAGAGACAAAGCATCGTTGAAGTTATTTTGTTAACTACTTGATAGAAGACCTTCAATTAGGGACTGGAGAGGGGCTTACTGTGATATCAGATATGCAGAAGGTAAATATAATTTATTTAAGTTGAGATTTTCATATGTTCTAAATTTAGTTGCAATTACTTATGATATTAATTAGGCCTATTAATTAACTATGATATTATTTTCTTTAGCAGGGACTTATTTCAACTATAATTAAACTTAGGGACTTGTTCCAACTATAATTGAGATTTTACCTAACAGTGAGTATAGAATGTGTGCTAGACATATTTGGTCCAATTGGCATCAAAACTAGAAAAGAGAGGAGAGGAAAAAGCAATTATAGAGATTTTCTAAATCAAGTTATCTAGTGAAATTCAAGGAGGAGCGGATAAACTTGGTAAGCTTGGTATGGAAGATAAGGATATCTGTGGATATTTGTTAAACTATAGAAAAGAAACATGGTATAGGCGTATTTTAAAGAGCATACAAAGTGTGATATTATTGAATTTAACATATGTGAGACTTTTAATTCTTGGATATTAGCTCCTGGACACAAATTAATTATCACTATGTTGGAGGAAATTAGGAGAAAAATAACGACTAGAAATATTGACATGATAAAATTTGCCAAAACTTGAATATCAAACATATCTTCTATGACTAGGTTGATATTAGAAGAGAGCAAGGAACTTTATAGGAGATATGAATTGTTGTAGGGTGGTCAGAATGGATGTGAAATAGATGAAGGTCCATACAGATTTTTTATTGATTTGGGAAGGCAAACATGTACTTGTAGATTGTAGCAACTTAGGGGCATACCATGTCAACATATGGTATGTACATTATGCAACCTAAATAAAGAGCCTAAAGATTATCTGGAGCATTAGTACAAAAAGGATACTTTCTTAAAGTCATACCAATACTTTATCCAATCAATTGCTAACATGAAGATATGGCTTGAAACCATCAATTCCAAAATTGATCCCCTGTTCCTAGCCCAATAGCTGACAGACTAAAAATTGAGCCCACTATTCCTAGTTATTTTTGAATTACCAAGCTATATTTTATATAAAGTAGCACCTTATGAAATTTTAATGTCTTTGTAGGCTGGTGAAGGGATACCTTCAGTCCAAGCTTCAAGTTCAGATAGAAATGCAAGTTCCAGTCACCCTCCAAGTTCATACAGAAGTGCAAGTTCCAATCAACCATTCAAGTCAACCTAAAAGTCCTTATTGTGAAAATACTTCAAGGGTTAGAAGATTTCAAATTTCTATATCTAGAAGTTCCCAGCCAACCACCAACATCTATTGTCTCCAATGAAACTTCAACAAGTAGTAGGGTTGGCAGGGAAAAGGAATTTTTGGGCAGAAGAGGGGACCAACAAATGCTACTGGAAGAGCACAAAAGAGGTCCAATAATGTTGGATTTGGTCTCTATCATGATGAATGGAACTGAAACTTAAGTACTAAATGTAAGTTTATATTCACCATCATCTCTTAATCATTGTAGTTTCACAAGGATATCAAATCTAATTTTTTATATTTTCATCCAGAAACATCATCAGAAAGAGTAGTGATTGCTGGTTCAAATATCATCAATACTACTGCAACAAACATTGACATTGGATTTAGACCTCTTGGTCTTAGATGGATGGGTAGAGAAACCATCAATACTTCCCAATTGCAGCAAATGAGGAACTCCAGGAGTGAAAACCTATAGTTTGCTTTTATTTAAGTCTTTTGTTTGGCAATTTAATTTGCAGCAACAAACATATTGACTGACAATTTTTATTTGTTTTTGATGCATTTTGAGTATGTTCGTATGGATAAATGTCATTTGAAACTCAACTATATGGATTTTTAATGTCTTCTTTTTAATGATATGAAAAGGTGCACTGCTTGAGGTAGATTATTGCCGTGTTTTTAAGATTTGTGCAATTTAAAATTTTTGAAAAAATTAATTTCTATAGAGGCAGGTTTCAAGATAAATGAAGTGCAGATTATAGTTTTAACTTTTACTTGAATTTTCCATAATGAAAAAACTAAATAAAAGTGAAGCTTTTTATTTCTATTTGGCATAAGTTAACGTAAATGAGAGATCTATTACATGATGAAGAGCTCACTATTATTTGGCCACACAAAAGAATACAAAATGAATAAATAAAGCTGCAAATGAATTGATACAAAATAAGTTGCAGATTCATCAAAAAATACACCATTTCATACAACTGAACTAATACAACTCCATTCCTACTAATACAAACCAACAAAAGGAACCCAACTTTGTTCTATACTATCTGTTCCTACTAATTCAAACCAACAAAAAGAACATTCAACTATTTTGAGTTGTTCTATACTGTCCGTTCCTACTAATGTTACCTTTCTAATTTTGCAATTATAAAGCCTTCAACTTGGGTTATGCTCAGTACATGATATCTTGAAGTATAATGACCTGCCTATCATTACGAGGGGAAATAAGTCAGAAATACCCCACTCTAGCCTAAGTTGTTGGTGGAAAGGTATTGTGTGAGTGTTAGAAAAAATTTTGAAGTTGAGAAATGGTTGGTGTGCAAGAAATCAGAACTACTGGTTATGGGGAACCGCTGTAGCGAGACCATTACCAGGGTCGGAGGCCTATCAAAACGGACCAGGAAAATACCGTATCCGCTGTGACGATATTTGGAGCGCTATAGCAGGTCCGCTGTAACAAAAATGTTACCGCTACTGTGTATGACGAGAGTCAGTACGTGGGTTTTAAGTGGGATTTAGGGGGTTCACCCTATTATTCAAAGCACGGACTATTGAGAACTTAGNAGGGGGTTCACCCTATTATTCAAAGCACGGACTATTGAGAACTTAGAGTCAATCCATAAAAGCAAAGTAATTTTCTTACCTAAGGTAAGAATATTAGTCAATTCTCTTTACTTTGATGCCCCAACCCCGTAGAATCCAAAGGGAGACCTGTAATGATGGAAATCCTAGGTTGAAAAATCCTAGAACTATGAAAATAGGGTAAGTTGGTTGAGTGTTGAAGGTGATTTATTCCTAGGGTTGTAAGTATGTAATTAATACTCCCTAGGGTGAATGTGTTGGTGCTAGTTTATCATTGCAATAAGTTTTAGACTTAAAGTTCAGTAGAAAGTGGGGATTTTAATATTAAAACCCACTTGAAAGGGGGTTTGGGGAGTGAAAACTCTATGAACCGGGTTTGAGTGATTATAGTGAGATAAGAGTGGGATAACTTAACTCTCGGGGAAGGATTAAGACTGTGAAGATGGGTAAAATGGGGATGGGGTTGAATTTTCAAAACCCTTGTTTTCCGAAATAGTTTATTAAATCATTCTTTAATCTTTTGTTCTAGATTTGGAATGTTCCAAAGTGATGAGAAAAGGCAAGACTCCAGCGGAGTGATTGTTATTCAAATCCTTTAGTCGAGGTAGGTTATGGTTTAGAAGGAGTTAGACTTTGGATAATAACATGCATTTGTGTGGAATGATTGTGTGTGAATTGGTCTCCGGACATTTATTGTTGTAGTAATCCCTTAACTGAATTCCATTGCTAAATAATTTTACTATGAAATCGTTGTTTATGTGACGTAAAAATTGGATGCTGAGAGGCTGTTCTTATTCTGTGTATTGTTTGAACATGATCCTTGAATTGTGTGAGTATTTAAGTTGAGGGAGGAAGCTGAGGCCTCCTGAAGGTCAATTGAACTAAGTGAGTGGTAAAACATCAATGATCAGTGTTGGAGTGATCATGGGTGATGAGACACAGACATGTGCCCGGCATATCACCATTTGTTACATTATGACTGAGTGTAAAGGATAAGACCGGTTTGGGAATGTGAGAACTTGAATGAACTAAATTCCTGACCATTTATGTTGTGTATTGAATTGTTGATGTGTTTATGATAATTTTATGATAATTGTAAAATTAAATAAGAACTAATAATGAGTTGTGAAATCTATCACGAGTGGTTCTTCGATGTGATTATGATATATTGATTGTTTATTGATGACTATGAGTAGCTTGGATGGCCATGATGAGTAAAATGGTAAAAAGAGTTAAGAGAACTGTACGTGTACAACTAAGTCGAGTTACTTCCAAGCCAGCACTGCTGCAGCAGGACCGTGGTAGTGGTCAAGTGACCGCTGCAACAAGGCCCAATTTTGATGCTTATATTCTTTAACTTTACTACATCTTCAGTTAATTATTGTTCATAATGTGATTACTCATAATTATTGTAGGATTTGGGTAGTTAATTAGGGTTCGTTGGTTCGCCCACCGGAGGGGATAGTATGAGTTCCAATTACAACTGCTTGGATCGTGACAAAGTTGGTATAAGAGCCCTAGGTACGTTTATCTCATTGTACGTGAACAAGTCTAGTAGAATCTCGTAGATCGGTGCGGAGATGTCCATAACTTATCCTCAAGAGGCTACAGGACTTTAGGAAAACTCACTTCTTTCTTTCCCTTTTGTGTTATTACTTGATTCCAATTGGTATCTGGTGATCCAAATTGGTATATGACAATTCTTCCTTCTTTCTCTCACAGATGGTGAGAACACGTGTAGGAAAAAATTGGGAGGAAGTACCCGAGCCAGCAGTAGCAGCCACAATCAGGTTATAGAAGGAAGAAGAGGTCGCGAGTAAAGGCCTGCTACTGCCAGAGGAGGAGCCTGTGCTCCTACTCCGATTCGGGAGAGTTCAGCATCTCCAGTGCCTCCAGCAGTCCAAGTAGGGGTGGCTGTGGAGGTAGAGGTTCTGATACAGGGAGAGGTTGCAGCTTCTCCAGCAGCCTCCAGGGTCCTGGCTCAGATCCTGAATCTTTTGAGCGTCCTCATGGGTAATGGGGAAGTACCAACGACTCCCGCAGGGCAGCAATCGAGGATATAACATGCAACTGTTGTGACTCCTCAAATAGATAACATTTTAGAGGCTATGATATTCCCGAGGCCGGTAGCTGGACCTGTAATTACTGGAGAGGAGAATGACTCTTGGAGGTTCAAGAAGATAAAACCTCCTACCTTCTATGGCACTAAGGTGGAGGACGCTTATGATTTCATCATCGACTTTCACGAGAGGTTCCAAAAAATGGAGGTAGTAGAGAAGTATGAGGGAGAGTTTGTCACCTTCCAGCTTATTGGTGATGCTAAGCTATGGTGGAGAGCCTTTGTGGAGTCCAGACCAGTGAAGTCACCAGCACTAACCTGGACCTAGTTTTACCCCAGTTTTTGGAGAAGTATGTGCCTCGTACACTGCGAGATCGAAGGTGAGATGAGTTCACCACCATTTAGCAGGGGACCTCTTTAGTTGCAGCATATGAGGATCTATTCCACTCGTTGTCCAGGTATGCCCTTCCGCTATTGCCCACAGAGGAGGAGAGGATCGGGCGATTTGTTAAGGTCCTGAATGTGTGTCTCCAGCTATCATCCCTTCAAATGGTCACCCCAGGTAAGAACATCCAGGAGGTAGTAGAGTTTGTAAAAAATATAGAAGGGGTGAAATAGGATGGTTATGTGAGGAATGCCAAGAGGAAGGCTCGGAAGGTGGGTATTTTTAGTGGTTCCTTCATAAGGACTCTAATTCCCCAAGGCTACTCGAGATGCCCTACTCATTTGGCTATGAAATTTTCAACTGGGGGTCCGCCAGGGACCACTCCACGACCATCAGGTACAGTTGGGGGTAGATAGATAGTTCACTCAGATTTTAGAGCTCGCCCTCTTTCCTTTGTTCCGACTCAGAGACTAGTGATTGAGAAGGTGTAACATTAGTGCGGGGAGTATGTCCATATCTACAAATGGTGTCCCAAGTTTGTTCAGGGCAGGAAGATTGTTTCTCACCTAGCTCCTCAAGCTCCTGCCTCTACCGAGAGAGGAGGGAGTGCATTTAGCAAGGATCGCCCACAGTTAGAGAGGGGAAGTCAACCAACGATTAGAGGTGGCACCTATACAAGTAGAGTAGGTACTTAGAATGGAAGAGGTGTCGATTCGACTGTCAGGGGGTTGCACAACCCAACAGGGGCGAATCTCAGGCAGGTAATTAGGCTCACTTCTATACGTTTCCTGGTTGGCCTGAGGTAGAGGCTTCAGATGCCATCATCACATGTATGATTTTTGCATGTGAGAAAATGGCTACGACTTTGTAATCCCGACTATACTTTTCCTATGTGTCTTCTTATTTTTCTTTGGGATTGAGCCTTGGTTGTGATGTACTTGATATTCCTATCTATGTGTCTACTCCTATTGAGGATTCTGTGGTGGTGGATAGGATCTGTCGTGCTTGTTCAATAGACTTCATAGGTTGTGATACTCGAGTAGATTTGGTGATGTTAGACATGGTAGATTTTGATGTGATCTTGGGAATGAGCTGGTTTTCTCTGTACCACACCATTTTAGATTGCCATGCTAAGATAGCCACCATAGCAAGGCCAGGGTTATCTAGGTTGGAGTGGAATGAGAATTGTAGCCCACCCCTAAGAAACTTATCTCTTATATTTGTGCCTAGAAATTGATAGGGCGAGGTAATCAGCATATCTAGCCCACATTTGGGATACCAATTTGGAGGGTCCTTCCATAGAGTCGATCTCGGTAGTTTGTGAATCTTAGAGGTATTTTTCATGGATATGCCTGGCATGCCGTCGGACCGCAACATTGACTTATGCATAGATTTAGAGCCAGGAAACAAACCTATTTCTATACCGCCATACAGGATGGCTCCAGCTGAGTTAGTAAAGGGTCTATCAGGCTGAGTGTCTCTCTGTGGGTGTCCCGTTCTTGTTTGTGAAAAATAAGGAAGGTAGCATGTTGATTTGCATTGATAACCATCAGCTAAATAAGATAACCATTCAGAATAAATACCCTCTTTCCCGGATAGATGAGCTGTTTGATCAGTTACAGGGGTAAGAAGTGTTCTCAAAGGTTAACTTGAGATTGGGATATCATCAGTTGAAGATTTGTGCTGAGGATGTTCCTAAGACAGCTTTTCAGACTAGTATGGACATTATGAGTTCCTCGTCATGTCCTTTAGACTCACTAATGCTCCAGCAGCGTTCATGAGATTGATGAACAGTATTTTCAAATCCTACATGTATTCATTTGTAATCGTGTTCATTGACGATATTTTGGTGTACTCTAAGACTAAGTAGGAGCATGAGAACCATTTAAGGATGATGTTAGGGTTGTTGAAAAAGAAACAACTGTATGCAAAGTTCACCAAATATGAATTTTTTTTGGAGTCGGTGTCTTTTTTAGGGAATGTAGTCTCCAAGAAAGGGATAAAAGTGGACCCATAGAAGGTGGAAATGATCTGAAACTGGGCGAGGCCTACTACAGTAACAGAGGTGTGGAGTTTTGTGGGGCTGGCCAGCTATTACCGCCGATTTGTGAAGGGGTTCGCAGCCATTTCCTTGATGTTGATAAGGCTGACTCAAAAGGATGTGAATTTCCAATGGTATGAGGAATGTGAAGAGAGTTTTTAGAAGCTTAAAAGCCTACTAAACACGACACCTATCTTTCCACTACCGATGGTGTCATGACCCGAGTGTGGACCCTAGATCGATACATGAGATCTGGAGCCATGAATGACTCCAAAATAACCCTGGCACATGCATAGCACGAATAAGAGCATATCTAAAGTGAAAAGTAAGGCATAGAAAAAACATAAGTGGAAGTCTAGAATATATCATAAAGCATAATCGAAGACAACAAGTTTACACCGCTGAATCATCTAGCATACTATCTAAAAAGCCTCTAATCATAAGATGATCTAATAGGACAACACCTCCAACTAACTCGCTAAGTCTTAAACTGAAAACAAGAACATAACGTCAATAACTGATAAACGTCCTTAGAAGATGAGGACTCACCAAAAACTAGGATGGTACTGGACTGAAGCGGGAGCGAGCCTACATCGAAGTTAAGACTGATCACCTGAACTTATATCATGAGATGATATAACATAGAGTATGCAGTCAATAGTTGGAATATACTGAGTATGTAGACAAAATAAAACATGCTCATAAAATAGTAAATCAAGGTCGAGAGTAAAGGCTAAAATGAACACAAGAATAAGGCACATGCTGAAATCATAATTGTAAAATAGTCATAAATATGAGTTATTCATCATAAGTTAAAGCTTAATGACCCAAGATTTAGAACTATAAATCATATAGTGTACCATACTTGAAATCATAAGTAAAATCTCATAAATTAATCAATGGGTCAATTAAGCGATAAAATATAGTATCATAAGTCATGAACATGAGTAACTTAAAACATGAAGAACAATGGGAGACTTCATCATAACTGACACCATTATGATAGAGTTTACATGATGTCCCAACTGTCTAGCTCAGTCGGGTAGAGCCGTCCTAAGACTTGCCAGGGCAATGAAAAATAAGGCGTTATATCACTTGTGAGCCCCGTCGGGTTGGGGGAACACTCTCTGGAGAGGCTCCATACATGAATATATACCTATAGTGTAACGTAGTTATGAGGATCGGATTTTCTTGAGCCCCTAGCCTACTCGGTGCTAGACACTACTCCCAAAAATATGCACATGATTCATAATCATCATCGTGAAAACATACTGATCTTGCATGGGCTTGTCTAATTCATGAAATCATAATCATACTTGACATACATAAAATAGTCATGAGAATAATTACATTGATTTGGCCATGATATATATATCTTGAGTGTCATGATAACCATACATATTTGAATAATTAGTCATAATTGAAATCATAGTCTCATAAGCTTGAAATTCATAAAATCATGCATAATTAGGAAAAATCACCCTAGACTTGAAAGTATAGATCCATGAGAGATTCTAGTATAGAGTAAGTATTCATAACCATAAATCATGAATTTAATCAGAAGAGACTTGAATTGATAAGAGATCAGAAGAGATTTCATGAGAATTCGGTCTAACCCTAGAATTTCAATATATCATGCTTGGAGACTTGAGATCATAAGATAGGGATGAAATTGGGCATGAGGGTGGAAGAATTTGCCCCATTCATAACCCTACATACATGGGTTTGATGAATCTCTAGCTTGACTTGAAGACCCAAGAGAAATTGAATAAACTTGATGAAGAACCCTAATCTTGGCTTGAGAGGATTTGATCTTTCAAATGGGGTGTTAGGAGTTGAATGAGGGTTTAAGCTAAATAAAACCCTTAAATACTCCCCTTCGAAAACTCAAAACGACCATATTTAGGAGTTAAAAACTTATAAAGTTATAAAATACCCCTAAGACATCACATTTAAACCTGTCCTATCCAGTGCTACAACTCGTCCTACGATTTATAGGGCCATACCACGACTCGTGTCGAGTCTTGTGATTTCAGGTCCTTCCTTTGATTTTTTGAACTTCTTTCCACAGGAACCTACCACGATCTGTGATGCCCCGCAAGTGTATGTCGTACAAGTAATACAGTGGCCCTTTTTGTCACGCCCCACCCTGGGGGGTATGACTGGCACCTGGTGCGCAGTAGGACCTGGACTGCTAACTGGTGGGCCTAGGCACATCTGGTGCCTGGCTAGCTCTACCTCAGGTTTCTGGAAACAACGAGCTATATAAAGGCTGTAAACACAGCCTCCGGCCGACTGGGCCTATAGCCACCTGTGCCTGTAATAACAGCTAACCAGAAACATACTCACAACAAGGAACCTATCCGGGCCGACAAGGCCACCATGCTGTCTAGTCATCTGAAACTTAACATAGGGAATACTGAAAAGCTACGTGACCGGAAAGGTCACCACTACTGTCAACTATGGCCCCACACGGCCAACATAAACAAGAATGCTAAACAGCTATAACAAACTGCACGGCCTCACACGGCCGGCTCAACTGACCACAGGGAGATAAATCTAAACAATCTGCAAGCCTCTATGAGTAGTAATATAAATGATCGGGACAGGGCCCCGACATACCCATACTGTACAACAAAAGGAAAAGAGGTACACCTCTGGAAATCAGACTCCGGATGACAGGAGCTGATGACTCTTTAGCTGGCTGGAATCATGAGGGATCGCCTCCTCGCCTACGAGTACCTGCAGGCAAGTAATGCAGCGCCCCACTAGGCGTCAGTACCGCTGGTACTGAGTATGCAAATCAACTGAAATAATACAACTGAAAAAAACTGAATATAGATGGCATAACTAGCAATTCTGTATAGCAGGAGATAGCTGAATCTGAAGAAGCTGATATGAACTGAATTAAGCTTTCTGTACTGATAAGGCAGAGGCGTACCTGT
>JACEIK010001853.1:224318-248837 GCA_018107945.1 Datura stramonium | reverse complement strand
AAGAAGTTGACTAAGTGCCCCAACCATAAAATTCCAGATGATAGTTTGTTGGAAATTTTTTACAGGTCTCTGAACAATAGCACCAAGGCTGTAGCAGACACGATAGTTGGAGGAGCATTGATCAGTCAAACCTGGGAGCAAGTTGCCACCATTCTTGACAAGGTGACTAAGACAAATTGCGCCTAGCATATGAGGGAGGCTGATGCAGTGGAAGGAACATATGTTGTTGGTTTGACTGCAGACCAACGAAGAAAAGAAGAAGAGCGCGACCAGGAGTTGGCTCACATGCGCACATCATTAGACTTGCTGACAAAGAATATTATGGGAGCTGGAGCCAAACAGGTTAATGCAGTGGGTACTCAAGGATGGGAGCAAGGAGCTCATCACTCTGATTCTAAGGAGGAGGAAATCTTTTTGGATAGCCAGGTGGCGGGTTTCCAAACCAACGCCCAAGCGTCTGAGACAACTACAACATAAACGAGTTAAGGATAGGAGACGAGGTCGTGAGCGCGAAGGTGATTGGAGGCGCAATGATGGTTATCGCAATGACTGGGTTGGATTATATGTGCCTCCCAATGCACGAGAAGGGGATGCTAGGCAATCAAAGTTGGAGAGCATGATGGATGAGATGTTGAAGAAGGTGAGGTCCACTGATGATCAGCTGAAGGAGATCTGAGGTGATTTTTAAAGTATCGGTCAAAAGGTGGAATCTCATGCTACCGCCATAAAGAAAATTGAACATCAACTTGGGCAACTGTCAGCATGAAACAAAAGGGTACACTACCTAGCAACACTGTCCAAAATTCAAACAATGATACATATTGTATGGCGGTAATGACTAGGAGTGGTAAAACCATAGTTGACCCCCCGTTGCCAGTTAAAGTTGAGTGGAAGAAAGAGATAATAATGGAGGATGATGATACTAGTGCTGGGAAAGAGACTGGTGAGTTGCAAGAGGCCTCGAGAGCTGAGAAGGAACCTGTCATGGATCAAGAGGAAACGCAAGTGCAAAAAGCTATCCCAAGACTACCACCACCATTCCCCCAAAGGATGCAGAAGAAGGTGGAAAATGGTAAGTTCCAGAAATTCCTTTCAATTCTTTAATAGCTGCCTGTGAACATACCATTGGTCGAAGAATTAGAGAAGATGCCAGGATATGCAAAATTTATAAAGGACCTGGTGACAAAGAAGAGATCTGTGAGCTATGAGCCTATTGACAATGTGCATCACTACAGTGCCATAGCTACAAGTGTCTTAGCACAGAAAAAGGAGGACCCAGGTGCCTTCACTATACCATGTATGATTGGTTATGTTGAGTTCGCAAGGGCACCGTGTTATCTGGGAGCTAGCATTAATTTGATGCCCTTGGTTGTATTCAAGAAGTTAGGATTGGGAACTCCCACACCGACCAACATGCGGCTACTGATGGCCGACAGGACAGTTAAGAGCCGGTGGTGATCCTAATCGATGTGCTTGTCAAGGTAGACAAATTTATATTCCCAGCAGACTTCGTGAATTTGGATTGCGAAGTTGATTATAAGGTCCCCATCATTTTGGGGCGACCATTCCATGCGACGGGGAGAGCTCTAGTAGATGTAGAAGCTGGGCTATTGAAGATTAGGCTGAATTAGGAGGAGGTCACATTCAACATCTGCAAGACAATGAAGCAACCCAAGGAATTTAGTCTGATCTCAACACTGGAGGATGAGTATGAATCACTTGACGAATTTTGGGTAGTCAAGAGATTTGCGTCGTGCCGGGACATTAAATCAGGCGCTTCTTGGGAGGCAACCAAAGTGGTGAACTGGTGAAGTCTGAATAACCATCCTACCTATATCGTACCACGACGTTAAATCCAGCGCTTCTTAGGAGGCAACTCAAGTTATTGAACTAATGTGTGCTCTGTGTGTAGGGAAAATTGAAAACATGAGGCTGAAACATCAGTTGCTATGGCTCTCAGTGAAACCTGTAATGAGATCCTACGAGTCATAGTAGCAGTCGTGGTGAGGTTCAGAACAAAAAGATCCAAGCCTCGACCTATGAGTCATCCTACGGATCGTATCTCGATGGTATGAGTCGTAGGATGTATTTGTAGGTCGTCAGGTAAGTTTACTTTAGCAAGTTGCCCACGAGTCAAAGGGACGAGCCATACGATCTTCCTACAACCCGTGGTACGAGTCCCTACAGGTTGAAATTAGCATTAATACCCGACTCGGCCCAATATTTTTTAAAATTTTCCCTTACCTATTTATACTTCCTAAACCCATTCTCCCACACTCAAACATTCAAACACACGACTCCACTCCACTTCCCCAACCCATAATCCAACAAAAACCAAAGAATCAAGCAAACTTCTTGCTCGACTAAAGATCAGAAAACCCTAGGACTATCAGCTACCATTGATGAAGCATCAATCAAGTAAGTGTGTTGTGTTAAAAATTGTTAAAAAGTCACATAATGAGCTTGAAGGTGTCAGAACCCCTGTGAGTTAGTCACTTGACTTGAAATTTGATGTTGACAACAGATAAAAATTTGGGTGTTGTTACTGTGCTTCTTTGACCAAAAGAGATGCTAGATTCTAGATGAATTGATTTTTTAAAAATAAATGAGTTACGGGTAGTGGGTTAAGAAAGAGAAAGAATGGGCTTGAGTTAAATTGAGTGATTGATGTGCCTATACCTGGGGGGAAATCTGAGTACCCAAAAAATTGAAAAAAAGAAGAGTCTTTGCAAAAAACCGAGAAAAGAAAATTTTAAGTGGTACGAGGCATAGTATGAATCGTAGGATGCCACTACGAGTCGTATTGAGCATTCGTGCCACCAATATGAAAAGAGTTGTGTGAAAATAACCTTTCTACGACTCGTGGAATTGACCTACAAGTCGTACCATGAGTCATGGAAAAATTCAAAACAACATAAAAGTAGGGCTTCATCAGACAACTCATAGTATGGATCGTACCCTTGTGGTACGAGTCATACCTGCGAGTCATACTGAAAACTAACGCAATTCTGGGACATTCCACGGGTCGTACCTTCATGGTAGAATTTGTAGTGGTGACCCGTGATGAAATTCAGAACATCTTCTTTCTAATTCTTCTTTTTCAAAAACGGATTGCTAACCTCTTTCTCTACAGGTACAATGACATACAAACGCAAGGCAGACAAACCAAAGGACCAAAGGAGATTGATTGATGAACCGACTGACTCAGAGTCTGACAAGGCCGGAGACTCACCTAGTGGTTTGATTGAGGAGTATCAAGTAGACACCTCAGACACCAATGGAAGTAGATCCACTAATGAGAGAGCAAAGGCCAAAGCTGAAGCAACCACAACAATATCCACTCAAGCTCCCCATTCTGAAGAGGGAGTTAGAGAGGAATGTCAAAAGTCAGGAAGCGACTCCAATGCTGAAGAAGGGTCAGGAGAGACCCAGAGTGAAGAGGAAACTGGCAGTGATGAGTCGGAGGAAGAGGCTCCTGTTGTTGCACAAGAGCAGAACCCACCTAGGGAAAATCGTACAATTCGGTGGAAAGTGCCAGGAGCCAAAGAAATCTATGAACAAGGCATCTCTCTCACTGCCAAAAATAAGCCACGAAGGAGCATTCAAGAAGAACCGCGGATCCTCACAACCGCATTGAATGAAGTTGAGGAGATGAAGTAGATTTTTAGATTTTAAGGTTTTGAGTGAATTTCCAAGACTCCAACATAGTACACAGAAAACATAGTTCGGAGTTCTATGCCAACTACTTGGCCACCATGGAGGTAAAGGCAAAGGAAGGGCAGAAAATAAAAGACCAGCCTCGTCTGGAGAGTGTAATGGTACAAGGTCGAGAATTTGATATAGTTTAGCGGACCATTGCTCGATTGTTGTACGACCCACAGTTCTTTCCTACCAGGATGATGCCAAAGTATGATTACAAGGTAGAGGAAATGAAGCAGATCCGATCCCTAAGTGTGCAGGAGCGACAGAGGCAGCTGCAATGGCTAGCAGAGGTGATTGCTGAGACCAAGGATGATGCTGAATGGGTTATAGGTGGAAAGCAGGTGCCAAGCATTCAATGAAGCCTGTTGGACACTAGTGCGCCATCGATTAGCACCTATGGTCAACGACAACACATTGAGTGCTGACATAGCGGCTTTGGTTGCATGCCTCATGTCTCATTACCCTATCAATATTTTGAGGATCATAGCCAATGAGATACTAGACCGGGAAGTGGGAGTAAGCATTACTATCCCATTATCGAGTCTTGCATTCATATAATGTATGGAGGCAGAAGTTCCATGGGGTGATGAGCGGTTGATTGGAGGGCAAAGGATTGCAGATATATGCCTTATCCGAGATGAAATGAACCCAGTAAGCAGATCCAGGATTTCCACAGATATCCCAGCAGCCCAGCCAGCAGGGAACGTACAGGTGAATGTCCCTATTACATAGGAGAAAAGCGAGACACTGGCTACAGACGCCGGTCATTCAAAACCAGCTCCAAGCACCTCAGCTACACCACTTCCCAACATGCAGGCTTAGACACCAGCAGGGTACATCTTGGTACCAAAGGACTTCCTCCAAAATCTAGCTATGAGATTGACCATGGAAGAGCGTAAGATTCAGGTCATGATGGATAATGTCAAACCATGGGTCAAGTGAGAGATAGAGGCAGTAGCTCAGGCTCTCCATGCCCGCCTAGATAGTTTTTAGAGCCGTTTCAATGAGAGAATGGTGGAGTAGACCAATACTAGAAGTCTCCGTGCGGAGTTGGGGGCTCTTTGGAGCCAAGTAGTTGAGTTGTCATCACGACAACCAACAGTGTTAGCAGCCCCCTCTCATCCGGACCTAGATGCCGAGCTTGATGAGGATATTGATTTAGCAGCATAGTGGGAGCCGACTGTAGATGGTGATAAAGGCAAGAAAAGAGCTGCTGAAGATGCTAATGAGGAGAATTTGAGAAAAAGAAGAAAGAAGGTGAGAAAAGAGCGCAAGCGGGCTAGAGCAGCGAGCACTCAGACTCATGGCACACATATAACTAAGCTGCATGAGAGAGCTAGAGGAGAAGTCAACTCCATCGCACCCCAGCCCGAGCTTGCCCGTGGCGATGACCCTTCGGGAGAGCCACATTCAGCCTAGATATTTTCAGAGGCCATCCAAGCAGCCACGACTGCTGAGGGGGGACCACTCCTCCTATTGACACGCAATTGAGCGTGCTGGCCACCGCTAGCGCCACTATTGCAGCGGAGGTACCACCTCCGTGAGATGACAGGAGCGCCTAGTAGGCCATAGGTATGTTCTCTTCCATATGATCTTCTAGATGATGCTTCGGGGACAAAGCTAACTTTTCAAAAGGGGAGGGGTGTACTTGTGATTTTTGGAATTTTTGGTCCGTTTGAGGGTTTTTCATGCCGTGTTTCTTTTCCCTCACACATGCTATCTAGGTTAAATTACATGTGTAGGATTTTTATTTTTAGTTTGTGATTTTTGTTTAATTAGAACGTAGCTTAGGAGTACTCAGCTATGAAAATTGCACTAGTTTTGGTTTTTGTAAAAAAAAATTGACTCTGTTTAAAAAATTTCTGATATATTAGCTATGTATTTGTGACAACATGCATGATTGTTGTGGATCTTTAGGTGTCAATTATTTTGTTAGCATGAGTAGTTTTGTTAAGTCATGTATAAACCAGACAGGTGAGGTGAAAATAGTTCATGTACCATGTGTGACTGAGGTATATTAGTCTGTTCTATTGTGTTGTAGATCTAGAACTTTCCTGGTTGGTCTCTGCATAGGCTAAGGATGGTTGGTTAGGATATGATCATAGGCTATTGATTGTTTAGCTCACTTTTAGCCTATATTACCCTACCAAAAGTTGCATGAATCCCTTGATCCCAAGTTTGAGCCTTAATAGACCATGTTTCTTTGATTTACCGATTAACCGTACCCATTTTTTGTAATGAACCTGTTTTAGCCCTAGTACTTTCTTGGATATTGTGAACCTCAACATAAGCAAAATTCTTAAGTTGAGGGTGGATAGAGTAGGGGTGCATAAAAAGTGGGAATGGAAGAAAGGAAAAGAAGATAAAAGAAAAAAATGGTGGAAAATGAGGTGTGGTGAGATGAAAAGAAAACGATGAAAAAATGTTGTAAATATTGAAAAATAAAGCTCAAAGAAATTTTGAAAATGCTAAAAAAGTAAAAACTCACCACACCCATGCAAATATGAATAAAAAGGAGAAAAAGGGGAAAAGGGGAATGAAAGAATAAAAGGGTGAATTAGGTGAACGGTGTAGCCAATGTATGTAGTGTCAAGGAAGGAATAGTCACTTATAAAATCTTCCATATTTATCATTTCCATCCCTGAGCCTACATTACAAGCCATATCAAGTCCTATTGTGGTCCTAACTCGACCATCTGAAAAACCAAAGTAGAGAAAATAAAGGCAAGCCTATGGTATCTGACACATAATTCTCGTAACTTTTTTGAGCAAGTGAATGCCTTACGTCCTTAATCCCATATCATGTGTTATATTTCACATCTGAGTGGGGACTTCATTTGTGTGAGGGTACATGAATTATGTTTGCTTTTACCATTGGTTTGTGTGGAAAACATTGGTGCTAACTTGATTACCTGTTGATCGATGAATGACATATTTTGATCCCTATTTATGTTGTTTTTAGGTTGCTTTTAATACATTATCTGATGTGGTTCCATGAGAAAGGGTCAATAGAGTTTGTATAGAAAGTGTAGGTTTGCTTGAGTATTAACTGAATTATCTTAAGTCTATTTTCTAGTTGAGTGTCGTGTTTTAGATTTCCTTTTCTTTGCCTGAGGACATGAAAAAGTCAAAAGTTGAGGGTGTTGATGTGCTGTGGGTTTACAACACTTTCGACGTTCAAAACTAAGAAAATAGCATGAACTTAGGTATGTTTATGTGGATATAAGGCACTTTTCCTTTGATAGTAGGATGAATTGATATTGGACCTAAAAATGGCAAAAGAAAGCCTGAAATATGCAAAGTAGGTTTAATGTGCAAACCAAAGTATGAGTTGTAGATAGGACCTACGAGTCGTACTGAGGTCCATGAGAAGTTGCAGGAGGCTTAAGCTGCAGAGAGGCAATGTACGAGTCTTAGTACGGATCGTACCAAGCTGGTATGAGTCATGATGAAGAAATCGTAACAAAATTCAGAAAAGTTGCATAAAGTGTTGACTCCTGCTACGAAAGGAATGTACGACCCGTGGGAAGAAGGTACGAGTCGTACCATGCCGATCGTATTGAACTTCAGAAGAATTCCAAAGTTTCAGAAGTAAAGTACGGGAACTCAGTACAGTTCATATGAAGGAGTTATGGATTGTACCTGGATCCAACACTTAGCCAAAAATCATTCAACAATGCAAGGCACGACAGGCAGATACAAGTCATAGGAAGCTGCTATGGGTCATAACTGGGCTCGTGACGACTGAAGCACTAGATATGGAAATTCATCCAGTTAGCTTAGGAAAAGGATTCTTGTGTTTGTATAAATACATTTTTAGGTTTTATTTTTCTAGAGAGAATCAGACAACGATAGACAAGCGACACAAGTAAGGAAAAGAGAGGATTGAGATGATTAAACATGTGATCAGCCTTTTCTAAAATTCATCTTGTTCTTGCCACTTGTTTTTCAATATTTTGTGTTGTAATTGAAGGAAGTGTTTTCAATCATTATTGTAAGTATTGATTTTTATTCTTAATCATGAATGCAAATCAAAACCTTGCAACTATTAGAGGCTAAAACCTCCATAGCTAGGATTGTGGGAACCATGGGGAATTAACAAGCTAGGGTTACAAAAAGTGATTTTAAAACCAATACAAGCACTTATATTTTATTCTCTTCATTCTTAAATGTTTCTTAATGGTGCGCAATGTTAGAAAGTGATTGAATTCTTTACTTTCTTTTGTTGAAGAGGTAGAGATTAGGAAAAGAGAATTACAACAGAGCCTTTATCTTGATGATCATTGTTTTAACTTGAGTTATGGTCACAGGATAGTTAAATCTGAAACTTAGTGATAATGGATGGTTTTAAACCGCTCATGAGACTTGATCGAGTGATTGAGTATAGTCATTCAATAGGGACTGGTCGGTCGTTTGAATGAACCTAAGTTATTAGTTCTATAAGTAAGTATTTGTGATAATCATGAGTATATACCCAAAGCAGTTATGAACCCATGGGGAACACAAACCCTATTTATCCTTTGATATTGACGTAATGTCAGAATTTTGATATTTGCTTTTATTATTGATTTTCTTTAGAATCCCCCTATTTTGAAATAACTACCTTACAAGTTCAGTTACCGGCTATAATCCAGTCTTCCTATTCCCTATGGGATCGACCCCAACCTCTAGTTTGGTTCTTTATTGATAATTTCCACTTCTCACTTCAGTAAGAGGTGTGGTTTGAGTGTTATTAAGAACCCTTCTCAGTTTCTACTCCAGTAGGTGACACAGTTATAGCTAGACGGGTGTATTGGGGTTGCCTAGTCTTAGTCCTTTATAAGGTCACATCAGTAGATTTGATAGAGTTATCCATGGTTGATTTTGATGTTATTCTCAGCATGGATTGGCTATTTGCATGCTATGCTTTAGTTAAATATAGAACCCAAGCAATAGAGTTCAGATTTCTGGGTGAGCTAGTCTTAGAATGGAAGGGTAGTTCATCTGTGCCTGTAGGTCGATTCATTTTCTACCTTAAGGCTAGGAAGATGATTTCTAAGAGTTGCAAGTACCATCTTGTTAGGTTTAAGGATGTTGAGTTCGAAACCCTGAATATCCAGTCAATTCTAGTAGTATGTGAGTATCAATAGGTCTTTCCTAATGACTTGCCAAATGTTCCTCCTGAGCGAGAGATTGATTTCGGTATTAACCTTCTTCCCGACACGCAACCTATATCTATTCCTCCCTTCAGAATTGCTCCATCCGAGCTAAATGAATTGAAAGAGCAGTTGAAGATAAGGGCTTCATTAGGCCGAGCAAGTCTCCATGGGGTGCATTAGTATTATTTGTCCGGAAGAAGGATGGTTCGCTTCGGATGTGCATTGACTATCGGCATTTAAACAAGGTCACCGTTAAGAATAGGTATCCTTAGCCCAGGATTAATGATTTTTTTACCATCTTCAAGGTGCCAAGTGTTTCTCAAAGATAGATCTCTGGTCCGAGTATCATCATCTCAGAGTTCGGGAGAGTGATATCCCGAAGACAGCCTTCAAGATGTGGTATGGTCGTTATGTGTTTATAGTTATGTCTTTTGGACTAACGAATGCTCCTGCAGCTTTCTTGGACTTGATGAAAAGGGTGTTCAAGAAATATATGGACATGTTCGTGATCGTGTTCATTAATGACATCCTTATATACTCTCGAAGTGAGGAGAAGCATGTCGCTCATTTGAGAGTAGTACTTCAAACTCTCAAGGACTGCCAATTGTATTCCAACATCAGCAAGTGTGAGTTTTGGTTGGACTCCGTGGAATTTTTGGGCCATGTGGTATCGAGTGAGGGCATAAAGGTAGATTCTCAGAAAATCTAGGCAGTGAAGAATTGGGCCAGACCGGTGAATCCTTCAGATATTCAGAGTTTCTTAGGTTTAGCTGGCTACTACCGGAAGTTTGTTGAGGGCTTCTCATCTATTGCAGCACCTTTGACCAAGTTGACTCAGAAGAAGGTAAAGTCCCAATGGTCGGAGGCTTGTGAGAAAAGCTTCCAAAAGTTGAAGACTTGACTCACTTTAGCACCAGTGTTGACCCTACAAGAGGGTGCCAATGGTTTTGTGGTGTATTGTGATGCTTCGAGAATCAGCCTCGGGTTTGTATTGATGCAGCAAGGAAAGGTGTAGCATATTTCTCTAGACATTTGAAAATCCATGAGAAGAATTACCCAACCCATGATCTTGAATTGGCCGCGGTGGTTTTTGCATTGAAGATATGGCGACATTATTTGTATGGGGCCCACGTGGAAGTATTCACGAATCACAAGAGCTTACAATATGTGTTCACAAATAAAGACCTCAATCTACAGCAAAGGAGGTGGTTAGAGCTGCTCAAAGACTATGATATGAGTGTTCTTTACCATCCGGGGAAGGCTAATGTGGTAGCATACACACTTAGTAGGCTATTTATGGAGAGTGTGTCCCATGTGGATGAGGGAAAGAAGGAGCTGGTGAAAGATGTCCATTGACTTTCATGGTTGGGAGTTAGATTGGTCGACTCGATCGATGGTGGTGATGTTGTGCAAAACGGATCAGAACCGTCCTTCGTGACTGATGTGAAAGCTAGACAAGATGAGGATCCAATTTTGGCAAAGCTGAAAGAAGTCGTTCAAAGTCAGAAGGTGGAGGTCTTCTCCCAAGGGGGAGATGGGGTGCTGCGGTACCAGGGTCACCTATGTGTTCCAAATGTCTATGATTTGAGGAGTCGGTTGTTGCATGAGGCTCACGGATCAAGGTACTCTATTCATCCAAGTGCCACCAAGATGTATCATGACTTACGGGAAGTATACTGGTGGAATGGATGAAGAAGGATATTGTAGAATTCGTAGCCAAGTGCCCGAACTATCAGCAAGTGAAGGTCGAGCATCAAAGGCCGGGAGGCGTACTTTAGGATATTACCATTTCTACTTGGAAGTGGGAAGAGATTAATATGGATTTCATTATAGGCCTACCTCATACTTGTCGACACTATGATTCTACTTGGGTGGTGGTAGACAGGTTGACCAAGGCTGCACACTTTCTACCGATCAAAACCACAGATTCAGTGGATGATTATGCCAAATTGTACATCTGGGAGTTGGTTTGACTACATAGAGTTCCATTGTCTATTATTTCAGACCGAGGTACTGAATTTACCTATCAGTTTTGGCGGTCTTTTTAAAAAGGGCTTGGGACTCAAGTTAAATTCATCACAGCATTTCATCCACAAACGGATGGACAGGCGGAGTGGAAAATTTGAAATCTTGAGGACATGTTGAGAGCCTGTGTGATGGACTTTAAAGGTAGTTTGGATGATCACTTGCCCCTGATCGAGTTTTCT
This sequence comes from Datura stramonium, assembly GCA_018107945.1. Taxonomy (NCBI): domain Eukaryota; kingdom Viridiplantae; phylum Streptophyta; class Magnoliopsida; order Solanales; family Solanaceae; genus Datura; species Datura stramonium. Next base: position 237,791 of record JACEIK010001853.1, on the reverse strand, counting down.
TACAATAACAACTATCACTCCAGTATCCAAATGGCACCGTTCGAGGCTCTCTATGGGAGAGATATAGATCGCCCATCAGATGGTTTGAGGTTGGTGAGGCAGCTGTGATAGGGCCAAATTCAGTTCATGAGGGGTAAAGGTTCAGTTGATAAGGGACAGGCTGAAAACCGCTCAGTGTCGTCAAAAGTCATATGCTGATGTGAGGAGGAGAGAGTTGGAGTTTGAGGTGGAAGATTGGGTATTTCTGAAGGTATCTCCCATGAAGGGAGTCATGTGGTTTGGAAAGAAAGGAAAACTCAATCCCCGCTATATTGATCCCTACCAAATTATTAGGAGAGTTGGTAAGGTAGTGTATGAGTTGGACTTGCCCTCAAAGTTATATTTCGTGCATCATGTGTTTCATGTGTCGCTTTTGAAGAAATTCTAGTAGTCCTGGTGGACAGGGTGGGAGTAAAGAAAAGGCTTAGCTATGAGGAGTAACCAGTCAAAATATTTCATTGTCAGGTTCGGAGGCTAAGGAACAAGGAAGTAGCTTCAGTAAAGGTGTTATGGAGAAATCAACATGTGGAAGGAGCTACGTGGGAAGCCGAAGCTGATATGATGGCTAAATACCCACACATATTCTCTACCGGCTCGATGTCAGCTTGAGGTATCAGTTTTTATCAATGACTCTATTCAATTTCATGTTCAATTCATGCAAGCAAGTTTCTTTTATGTGTATGGGTTTGTATGTGATTTGCAAATTCAGGTCAACTGTATATTTTGAATCAGAGGTAGTCATTCCATTAGTTTTCGAGTTAATGATCAGTATTTGAATATGATAATTGAAAGATTCTGTTTTCTTCTTGCTTTCAACATTCGAGGATGAATGTTCCCAAGTGGGAGATATTGTTATACCCCGAGAGCTCAAAGATCGAACCCGGGAGTTGAAATGGGGAAAATGTAAAAGTGATGTTGCAGACTCAGGATGAGTCGTGGGACTACCCATGAGGACCACCCATGAATCATCAGGTGACTCGTGGGGGAGGCTAGTGAGGAGTTCGGAAGTTTGGAGAAAAGGGTCCCCACTGGCGTGGAAACGACTTGTGGTCAAACACCACGAGTCGTTAGGTTAGCCGTGGGGTGAGGGAAAAGGAAATGAGGAGAAGAAGAGTTGTGTAATTAACGGCTAGTGGCCACGAGTCATTAAGTGATCCATTACGAGTTCAGGAGATTGGGAAAGGTAGTGTACTTGACGAGCGGGGTGACGAGTCTTTGCCCTGGACCACGAGTCGTCAGGTCGTCCGTTAGGACCACCTGGCAATAATTTCCTGTGTAATTGGTAAGGGCCTTTTCATAATTCTTAAGTTCCTAAAGCCTATACTACGTCGTTTAAGGCTCGTTTTAGTAGGTTTAAGGAGGGGAAAACCTATTCTAAGTTATTTCCTTCCATGCGTGCAAACTTGAGAGGTTGAAGAGGTGATTTAGAGTAATTCTTCAAGGTTTTCATTCGAATTCTTCCTGGGCACTTAGAGAAGTGGGGGAATCAATCCCTTCCAGGTATGTAGGGTTATGAGTGGGTGTCTTCTTCCACACCCATGTCCAATTTCTATCTAAATATAGGAATTTCCTATGATCAAGTATGGGGTTCTACCCAAATGCATGAATCTTCAATTTCTTTACATGGGTATGAATTGATGATGATTTTATTATCGAATTATGAAGGATGGGCTGATTTTATAATGATTTAAACTAAAATAATATTTCTATCCTTATGAATGTTGAAGCCCATTGATTATATGATCATGAAAAGAGAGATTTGTGAAGTAAATGTGATAATGATGAGATATTATGATGAAAACAATTATTTGAAGCTACTCGTGTCTATAAATATGTTTTCGATGAAAATTGAGTATTTCTAAAGTATGATAAAGCTTTGGACAATGCCCATATGTTATGTTTAAATGATGATTTTCCCGAACTAAGCTTACCACATTGTTTTGGAGCGAAGACTCCAAAATTTTATATTCTAGCTTGTGGTATGTTTTGAGTTAAGTCTTCCTATGCATAGCTTATCACATAGATTTGGAGCAAAGGCTCCGAAGTATGCTTTCAGCTTGTGGTATGTTTTGAACTAAAGCTTCTCATATGCATGATTTCGTATTTAAAATGTATTTGATCATTAAGCTTCATCAATAGAAGATTTTGAGATTCGTTATATACAATGTAGAGAATTTCATGTTTTTGGGAGAAGAGTATAGCACCGAGCGGGCTAAGCGTTGATCACCCTATGCCCCAGAACTACGCGCCAACGTAGGTTGATACTATTATATTATTGGCCACGACTAGTGGCCACGAGTAGTGGTCAACCCTGATGAGTCGTTATGTGATCCATTACGATCTTAGGAGATTAGACAAGGCAGTGTACTTGATGAGCGAGGTGACGATTCGTTGCCCTGGACCACGAGTCGTCAGGTCGTCCATTAGGACAACCTAGCAGTAATTTCTTGCAAATTTAGTAAGATCCTTTTCATAATTCTTAAGTTCCTAAAGCCTATACTACGTCGTTTAAGGATCATTTTAGTGGGTTTAAGGAAGGGAAAACCTATTATAAGTTATTTCCTTCCATGCATGCAAACTTGAGAGGTTGAAGAGGTGATCTAGAGCAATGCTTCAAGGTTTTCATTAGAATTCTTCTTGCGTAATCAGAGAAGTGGTGGAATCAATCTCTTCAAGGTATGTAGGATTATGAGTGGGTGTCTTCTTCCACACCCATGTCCAATTTCTATCTAAATATAGGAATTTCCTATGATTAAGTATGGGGTTCCTACCCAAATGTATGAATCTTCAATTTCTTTACATTGGTATGAATTGATGATGATTTTATTATCGAATTGTGAAGCATGGGTCGATTTGATAATCATTTCAACTAAAATTATATTTCAAGTCTTATGAATGTGGAAGCCCATTGATGATATGATCATGAAAAGCGAGATTTGTGAAGTAAATATGATAATGATGAGATATTATAATGAAAAGCATGATTGGAAGCTACCCATGTCTATAACTATGTTTTTAATGAGAATTGAGTATTTCTAAAGTATGATAAAGCTATGGGCAATGCCCACATGTTAAGTTTAAATGATGATTTTACCGGACTAAGCTTACCACATTGTTTTGGAGTGAAGACTCCCAAATTTTATATTCTAGCTTGTGGTATGTTTTGAGTTAAGTCTTCCTATGCATAGCTTACCACATTGATTAGGAGCAAAGGCTCCCAAGTATGTTTTGATTTTGTGGTATGTTTTGAACTAAAGCTTCTCATATGCATTATTTTGTATTTCAGATGTATTTGATCATTGAGATTCGTCAATAGACGATGTTGAGCTTCATTATATATGATGTAGAGCATTGCATGTTTTTGGGAGAAGAGTCTAGCATCGAGCGGGCTAAGGGTCGATCATCCTATGCCCCAGAACTACGTGCCAACGTAGGTTGATACTATTATNAGAACTACGTGCCAACGTAGGTTGATACTATTATATTATTGGGACCTCCCTTGTGAGCTATCCCCGGCCCTAATGGCACAAGAGCTTGATATCGATATCATCGTAGTTTCCTTAGCCCTGGCAAGGTTTTGGATGGCTCTGCACAATTAAGTGTAATAGTCGGGACCACGTAAGCTCTATTGTGGTATATCGGTTAAGTGACGAGTCTCCCATTGTCTATATGATTCATATTTGCATATTCATTACTCATGGTTATCATTTTATACATGCATGTTCTAAAATCAAGGTTTGGCTCAATGTTCAGCTTTTCTATAAATGTCCTGTTTCAGCTTGAGTCATTCGAGTCAGTTGGATGTTATAAAGTATGTATTGTCACGTTATAAAAAGATCATGATTTCAAAAAGAATGTATGAAAGTCCTACTCTCTTTTCATTGATGTTATGTTTTATTGATGCATTGTGTTTAAAGGATTTTACTTACTTTAGAGGTTTTACTTAGCTTGCATACTCGGTACATTTCACGTACTGACCGCATACTTCTATGTTGTAGCGTTTCATGATACAAGACCCGACTCTCAGCTTCAGCCCCACTCTTAGATGGTTCATCGGAGTTAGCGTCTTCTTATTAGTGAGTCTTCATATTTAGAGGACCAGACTATCTATCTTTTCCTTATGTATTTCAGTTTTCAGCTTGTTGAGTTAGTTGGGGTCTTGTCCCATCAATTCGTCATGTTTAGAGGCTATTCAGACATATGCGTGTATTCAGCTTCGGATTTCTTATTCAGATGTCATATTTAAGTTAGACTTCCGCTATGATTGTATTTATGGTTATTCAGTTCTTAATTGATTTAGATGTATGTTTATGTCATGGGTCAACTTGGGGTGTCTCGGGGCTCTTTGTCCCGTGTTGCGATCCGGGCCTTCATTCGGGTCATGAAAGAACTAGATATGTGCAACTCCTTTCAGCTGATAAGAGGCTAAATCTGTGCACTCCTCCCCAGTCACCCCCATGACTTGGGTGATTTTCTGAATCTCATCGATAAACTCGTGTGGATCCTCGTCCACCTTCGACCCGAGAAACTCTGGAAGGTTCATCCATAGAAAATCTCTAACTCTTACTGCTGCCACATTCCCATTCTGAGGGACATGCACTACCACCTGTTGGTTGATTTGGGGGTTGGGGGGAAGCTTGAGCTAGCATCAAAATAACAGCCCTAAACTTTGCATGGGCCACCTACTCAGGCACATGATCCTTAGGGGTTGGTAGGACCTACTGGTGCCAATCTCCATAGACATTATCATGGCTATTTCCATTACTATTTATTCTTCCGTTGACTCGGTGAGGAGGCATGATTCTGCAAATGCGTATTGCACGAGTTATAAGGATAGAGAGACACTTCGTCGCATGACATAGATCATGAAAGAAGGGAACATTTCCTAAAGTGTTTCATAGCCTCTTCATCATAAGTGTGTCTCGCTTCACACCCATGAAAAATACTCTACTTAACGCGGATTTCAGATACCCTACGACACTTCAAAACCTAATGCTCTAATACCATATTTGTCACGACCCGAACATAGGCTCGGATCGAGACATGGGACAAAGAACCCCGAGAGCCTCCAAGTCGACCCATGGCATGAACATGATATCTAAAACTCAACATAACAAATGCGGAAAGTCTAATATAAAATAGTAGAAGTTTGAGAATGTAATAACATTTGTTCATCTGAATATATAACACAAGTCTGAAGTTGAATACATACTATGTCTGATAAGCTTCTACATACTGCCGTGTTGATGGGAAAAGACTCCCAACTAACTCACTAAAGACTTAAATTGAAAATACTGAATACAACTAACAAAAATGGCCCTCGAAGTATGAGGACTCACCAACTCTGGTTGAGAGATGCTAACTCTGAGGATCTGGCTAACGGTGGGATTGAACCTGAATTTTCGAGCCTGTATAATGAAACGATACAACATAGAGTATGCGGTCAGTACGTGGAATGTATGGAGTATGCAAGGTAAGTAATACCTCTAGGTAAGTAAAAATTAGAAATCATGCACATCAAAAAACATATCATCATAAGATTCTGAGAGGGGGGCTTGCATGCTAGTATCTAAAAACATGATTTAAACATACTTGAATATCATAACTAAATCGAATGACCCAAAGTTGAAACTAATTATTTATAAGTAAAACAGAACATTTGGGTCAAACCTGCTGAAAACATAATATCATGATTGATGAACATGCATAACTGAAAATGAGGTACAATGGAAAACTCTTCATAAAACCGACATTATCACTATAGAGCTTACATGATCCCAACTATTACACTCAAGTGGGTAGAGCCGTCCAAAGCCTTTCCAGGCTAAGAACGCTACCATGATATCAATATCAAGCCGAAGGCCCATTTGGGGAACGGGAAGGCTCACCAGGGCGGTCCCGATGTATATATGTAAACCTACATTGGCACATAGTTCTGATACCCAGGGTTTTTATATACCCCTAGTCTACTCAGTGCTAGACACTACTCCATAAAACATGCATATACTCTCTATCATTTTTCAATGAAGCTAAACCATCATCTTTTGATGAAGATGATCATGAAATTACATACATAATTTGAAATATAAGTATAAGGAGCCTTAGCACAAAACATACCACAAGCTGAAAGTTGAGGTATAGACTCTAAAACCATGTGGTAAGCTAATATCATAACATTGAGCTAAGACATGAAAACATACATTAAACACGTGGGGTTGCCCCAATCTTAGACATTCTCTAGATAGTCAAAAGATCATGGTTGTAAATAGGGGTAATTCGAATAATTCTTTCATCATGTACATCTCATCATACTTGGAAAAATATATCATAATCTCAACCTTTCATGAACTTTCATAATTAGGAATAATAATTTATGAAACTTTGAAAACATGAATTGTAAGTGAAAACATTATAAAACATTCCCATGAATCATAATTCATCATTTGAAAGATGAATTATGTATACCCTTGATACATACTTACAGAATTCACAAGTTGGGTAAAAACTCCATAGATTCATCAACTAAGAATTCCCATGAATTTGAGAAGGAATTGGGCATGGGGGAGGATGAATACAACCATTCATAACCCTACATACCTTGATACTTCTAATTTCACAACCCTCTTGAATGCCAAAAGGAAATTGAAGGAGAATGTATGAATTTCTAGGATTGATCACCCTTAGGAACATCTAGGCTTGCATGCATAGAGAGGGATAGGCTTAGAATGAGTTAAACCGTCTTAAAACACACTTATCAGAGCTTAAAATGATGTAGCTTAGGTCTTAGAAACTTAAACGTATAGAAAAGCCCTTAATATTTTTCCTCTCAAGTCACACTGCCAGTCCCAACAAGGAACCGGACAACTCGTTGCTTGAGGGACGACTCGTGGTGAAGAGTCGTTGGGTACACTGCCAAAAATTTCCACCTTTATGCCGTCTTGTAACCACGATTGACTCGATGACTTGTTGACCTAACCACGAGTCCTGGCTTGTCTCGTGGTCAACCCCTAATTCAGAAAATCCAACCAAGTCTCCTTCACTCCACAAGTCACCTAATGACTGGTGGTGCACTTCACGGGTCACTAGATGACTCGTCCTGTGGTCCGGTGCAGAAATTTTTGTTTTCTCCATTTCAACTTTCGGTTCTAATCTTAGGGCTTTCGAGTTATTGTAGTTTTCTTGTCGACATTAAGTAGTCTAGAAGAAGAAGCTATAAGCTTACCATTCTGCAGCATTACATAACCTATGCCCACTCTGGATGCATCACAATACACAATAAAATCCTCTGTACCCTCTAGTAGGGTCAATACTAGAGTAGTAGTCAGACAAGTTTTCAATTCCTGAAAGCTTTTCTCATAAGCTTCAGACCTTGAAAGTTAGACTTCTTCTTAGTCAACTTAGTTAACGGGAAAACAATGAACAAAAACCCTTCTATGAACCTTTTATAATAGCAAGTTAGACCCAAGAAACTCCTAATGCTAGTGGGGGTTGTAAGTCTAAGTAAACTCTTCACTGCATCAATCTTCTGGGAATCAACTTTAATACCCTTGCCGGAGACTATGTGACCTAGGAATGCCACAGACTTCAACTGAAATTCACACTTAGAAAACTTGGTGAATAACTCACGGTCCTTAAGAATCTGAAGAACTATTTTTAGGTGACTAGAATGATCCTATTTAATTCTGTAGTAGACAAGAATATCATTAATGAACTCAATTACAAACATATCTAGATATTACTTAAACACTCTATTCATGAGTCTATGAATGTTGCAGTGGCACTAGACAAATCGAAGGAAATGATAAGAAACTCAATGTGAACATAACGGCTCCTAAAAGTTGTTTTAGGAATGTCAGTTTCCCTAACTTTCAACTAATGATAGCCTGATCTGAGGTCTATCTTAGAGAAACAAGTAGCACCTTGAAGCTGGTCGAACAAGTCATTGATTTTAGGAAAGGGATACTTATTCTTGATGGTGACTTTGTTCAACTAACGATAATCGATACACATACTAAGGGAACCATCTTTCTTATGCACGAAGAGGAGTAGAGCGCCCCAAGGTGAAACCCTCAAGAGAATGAAACCTTTATCAAAGAGATCTCTTAATTTCTCTTTTAAACTTTTTAACTCAGCTAAAGCCATTCAATATGGTGGATTAGAGATAGGCTTAGTGCTAGGAAGGACATCTGTTCTGAAATCTACTTCTCTATTCAGAGAGATTCCAGTAAGATCATCTAAAAAGCTTCTGGAAACACATTCACAACTGAAGCTGACTAGAGGGTTGGTAGCTCAGCATTAGAGTCTCTAACTCTAACTAAGTGATATATACACCCTTTAGAAACTAACTTTTTGTCTTTAAGATATGAAATGAAATGACCTTAGGCATAACAAGGCTACCTTCCCAAACTAAAACTAGCTTATCTGAATATTGGAACTTTACCACATAGATCCTTCAATTAACTAAGGCATAACAGGATACAACCAATTCATTCCTAGAATAATATTGAAATCCACTATGTCTAACTCAACTAAGTCAGTTGTGGTGTCTTTATGATGACTGATATGGTGCAATCTCTGTAGGCTCTCTTTGCTATGATTTACTCACCAACAAGAATAGAAATAGTAAAAGGCTCTAAAAGTTGTTTAGGGAAAATCCCGAACATTGCCTCTACATATGGAGTTACAAAGGATAAAGTAGCGCTTGGATCAGGTAAGGCGTTATCATCAATAGAAAAGACTTTTAACATTAACATCAATAGAAAAGACTTTTAGCATATTGGTGATGATATATGGGGATTTCTCATAATTCTGGTGACTAAACATGGCATACAGATGGTTCTGGCCTCCAACTACCCTAGAAGTAGTGCCCTTATGGGCAACCCTGCCTGCTGAAGTTGCTAAAGTTGAAGGCTAGGCTCTATTACCCCTATTTCCCTATCTTGTAAATGGATTATCCCTTAAGAAGTCGCCCTGTTTGCTGCATCCAAAACATCCATCTCTATCTAAAAAACACTCTCCTAGGTCATTCTTGCCACACTTTCCACAAGATGGATACCGAATAGCTCCTTGAGCCATACCAGCATGCGATTGAGAACTTTGAGCCTTTAATTTTGACTACTCTAAAACTTCTATTGTTTATATTTCTCGGTTTTGGTGCACTAGTGGCTAATAGGCCTAGAGGACCTCTTTTGAAAGAACGACTTTTTACCATTCTTATTTCTCTGTTGATTGCCTACTATCTTTTCCCTCTTGCTTTGGAGCTCCTCTCTATCTTTATGCTTATCCTCTTATAGCTTCTAGGAATACACCATAAGCTTGGAAAGATCAATTTCGCTAATCAGTATTTTACCCTTACACACTTTCTTCACATGCTTACCCAGACCAGACACAAAAACTTCCTCATTCCATATCTCATGTCTGGCACCATCTCTGGAGCATACCTCGCTAACTGGGTGAACTTAAGACCATAGTCCCTCATACTCATTGTGTCTTGCTTCAAGCTCATAAACTATTATACCTTAGCCTCTCTCAACTCCAGAGGGAAGAAAGGGTTCAAGAATGCATCCTCAAAGTTTTTCTAGCTTGCTGGAGCTACATTTTCACCACAACTTTTCTCCACAGATCATACAACACATTTGCAACATCCTTGAGCTAATAAGAAGCAAGTTCAACTCCATCAATTTTTGTTGCATGCATTGTTCTCAAGATTTTCCACATTTCATCAATGAAGTTTTGGGGGTCTTCGTCAACCTTAGTCCTTATAAACAAAGGAGGATTTATTTTGAGAAAATCTTTAATCCTTGACACTCCTAAAGAGTCATGAGAACTTGATCTAGTAGGTGTTGAGCCCTAATGACCTAACTGAGAAGCAACTAACTGAGTGAGCATCTGTATAGCTCCTCTAAACTCTACCTCTGAAGTGGAAGCACGGGGAGGCTGAGGAACAAGTACCTCTGAAACTCTCGCAGTTTTGGCGGGCACAGTTTGAACTCCGACACTAGCATCTAGAACTGCCAAGCGAGTGTCATTCCTAGTTTGTGTCCTAATCTGTGGTGGCAGATTTGTTTTGTTTGTTCGTGTGGAAACCTCAGAATATGTAGTATTCCTCTAACCGGTGGTATGCTTTAGAGGCAAGATCTGAAACATGTGAATGCACACGTTAGGAGTTTATTCTTATAGAGTTAAACTATATTGCACGAATTAGAGTATGAAAAAAGGATGGTATTTTTTAACACCTTGTAGCCTCCTATTATAAGTGTGGCACACTTCACACCTATAAAATGGACTCTAACAGACGTTGTTTCATAGAAATCCTAGGACTCTTGTACTTAGAGCTCTAATACCAAATTTTTCACGCGTTGAGCCTACACCCTAGGCGTGGCCAGCACTCGAAACCATCTATATATAGCTTTCTACCTCAAGAATTAATTTATATCTATTGATACTGGTGACCCTCTATGCTCAAAACTGTACTCCGCTGGTGAGCCTCTATGCCTAAAACTACATTTCAAAAATATACTTTTGATTTCTTTATAACATCATATAATGATGCTAAAATTGACTGAACTGATACTCTTTTCTGAAAAGTTCACTCTAAAATCTAATATTAATATAATTATGAAAACAATGTGGATGTCTAATATCATAAAACTTTCAAAAATATAAACTTAAATAAAAGTAAGGGTTCATGAGATAAAATGGCATGAAAAAAAAATCAAAATCATAAGAGATAAGAAAATCAACATGTGAAATAATGGAACAACAATGTGTAACTTGGATTTTAGGGGAAAAGACCCAATTCACAAGCATTGGGAAAAACCCTAGCTCTTAAATACTTCTAAAGCTAAAACTGGAGATGTAGGTCGTAAAGAAGAACAGAATTCATCACTGTGAATAGCCTTACATAAAACAAATGCTCCAATCTTTCATGGAAAACCTAGAAAGCTTACTCTGAGACCTTATGAACTGGTTCCTTTAATGATTTCTAGGGTGTCACATCAAGAAATACATTAGAACCCATAGGTCAGGGTTAATAATGGATAGTCCCATCATAGGAATGAAGGATAAGACTTACCTATGCCACACCCCACCTTGGGAGGTATGATTGGCACCTAATGCCATACTGGTATCTAGGCTGACCTGGCTGGGCATATCCACCTCTGGTGCCTACCCATGACTCAAAACCAAGAAAAATAAATACTATTAATCAGTTGTAAGCAAAACATCTAGCCGATAAGGCCACGCAACACTTGCAATAGAAAACAGCTAACCCAGCAACATAGTAGTAAAGGGATCCTATGCTGACCGACAAGACCACCATGCTGTCTAGTTATAACGAAATGAAAACAGGCAATCATATTCATACTATAGAAGAAAAGCCTGCCAACTAACTAGATAAACTAGGCCCCATACATCTAACACGCAAAACAAGACATACATAGGCCTCACATGGACAACAACAACCAACTAACTAAAGATTGTAGTCTGCAAGCCTCTAGGAGTGAAAATATTGGTCGGGACAGGGCCTCGACCTACCCAAATTCTATACAAAGAAAAGACAAATAAACCTCTACAACCTGGCAACTCCAAATGAAAGGAGATGTCTAATCTGCTTACCCTGAATAGATGCTAGGAGACCCCGCAATCTGTCTGTCTAAAACTTTTGGCAAGTATGCAACGCCCCAAAGTTCGGCGTCACTACAATATGTAACGAAGTAAATAAGACTGAATAGAAGCTAATGAAGAACTGAAAGTGAATAGAATGAAGAGGAATAAGTTAACTTGTAAGCTTTCTTATCCATAACCTGCATCTAGTAAAAAATTACATGTATATGAGCAGAAACTGTACGACTATACATTCATAGGCTAAAACTAATAAGCAAGTATAGAAACAAGAACCTATCTTGGCCCCCATAAGAACCTACCGGGGCCCCCATAAGCTCTGAAAGTATGATCAGTCTATATACCCCTATTGGTACCCCTGAGGCTTTGCAAGTAATTGTAACCGAACATACCTGGTCTCTTGAGTCTATACCAGAACCTTCTGTGCTCCTGTAATTGAGTTCGGGCCTTTTCTCCATGTGACTGTACCCCAAGCACTCGAGGCTCTACGAAGGGTCTGTAATGCCGCTATAGCATAGAAGAAGTCCATAGTGAATAGACTTCAATATGGCCCCCTTAGGCTCTACTTTAGTACTTACAGAAAATATATAGCCCCGTAGGAAATTAAGTAGCTCCATAAGCAATACATCATCATAGCTCCGTAAGCAATCTATAGCTCTGTAAGAACTAGCAGCATCATAGCTCCATAAGTAGTTTATAACTTCTAAAGAAGTTCGTACAACTAGCAGCCTCTTAACTATTCAAGGCGAGAGGTAGTACGAAAAATGATCTACCCAAACTACGGACACTATATTACAATCTACAAACCTAGTCATTCAAAAGATGTATTTGGCCCCTTAGGCCTAATTGCAACCGCTAATCTTACTTGTCCCTAGAATGGTCAATATAGTTGTCAACAGGCACAGTCTATATGCCTATATCTGACCAGAGGGTTCTGACAGTGCTCATAATCTCTACTAGTCTAGATAGAATAGAGCGAGGGTTAAAGTGGCCTTAATGATACTCTGAATGTCATGCTAGGACAATGATAGCTCATAAGAAGATAGTACGGTCGCAGGCGACCAACTATTTAGTTCCTCCGCTGAGAACGACTATAGGGTTGCTACTAATCGAACACGCTTCTGAGCAGTCAGCCCTAACCTTCCATAGGTAACTTATTGAAATCCTTAGCCTGAAGGTAATACCGTACTACTATGGTTCTAGTCCCTTAGACATTAACTTGGTCTATTCATATTTTATATGACTTCTTTGGGAAATTCTTATACCTAGGCATCCATGAGAGCAGGCTGGGGCGTCTTCCCCACATCCAACTACTAATAAGGTCCCCTCCATAGGGTACCAACGGGTATATTTGACTTAGCTGGGCTACCTGTATGACAAGCACTAAGTCGACCGAAACTAACCGTCACTGACAGTAGTCAACTATATGGCAGATTGTCACTCAATTCAATAGGCAAACCTGGTACAATTGACTCTAGGGTAACACCATACTATCCAAATTCTGGACCTGGAGGCATCAAGGTAAGCCAACGGCCTCTAGGCGAGCTTTACTGACAATATAGACGCCAAACTGAAAGGTATATTGCCCCACGGTGCCCTATGTTGTTCAGCTTACCAACTCGGGCCCAACAGCTAACCCTAAACTTTTAAGGCCTTGGCATGATAGCAAAATGTCATAATTCCACTAATATAGTGAACAGAAGAACAGAGGAGTTTCTATGACGCTCCAAGCATGAGTCACACTTACATACTCTTTCCCAATAAGGAATACTGCAATATACTATCAAAACGTCTTTTAGCAGCAAACCCCAA
>JACEIK010001853.1:188172-201856 GCA_018107945.1 Datura stramonium | reverse complement strand
CACGTGATGTCAAGTGAGGGTGTGCAGGTGGAATCTTAAAAGATAGGATCTATAAAGAGTTGGCCTAGACCAATTAGTTGCTCGGATATCAAAAGTTTCTTTGGTTTAGCTTGCTATTATAGGAGGTTTGTTGAAGGATTTTCATTCATTGTTGCTCCATTGACTAAGCTGACCTAGAAGAAAGTTAGCTTTCAATGGTCGGATGCTTGTGATAAGAGTTTTCAGGTGTTAAAAACTCTACTCACTTCAGCCCAGTGTTAACCTTACCTAAGGATATAGATAGATTCGTTGTGTATTGTGCTTCCTCTAGGGTTGGTCTTGGGTGCATGTTGATGTAGCATGGGTAAGGTCATCGTGCATTCCTCTATATAGCTTAATACTCATGAGAAGAACTACCGACACATGACCTAGAGTTGGCAGCGGTGGTGTTCGCATTGAAGACTTGGAGGCACTATTTGTATGGGGTCCATGTAGATGTGTTTACAGACCACAAGAGCCTACAATATGTGTTCACCCAGAAGGATTTGAATATGCGACAAAGAGGATGGCTAGAGCTTCTCAAGGACTATTACATATGTATCCTTTATTATTCGGGCAAGGCCAATGTAGTGGTGGATGCCCTTATTAGGCTGTCCATGGAGAGTGTTTCTCAGTGGAAAATGGAAAGGAAGAGTTGGTGAAGGATGTGCATCGGCTTGCACGACTAGGAGTTCACCTTGTTGATTCGATGAATGGTGGTGTCATTGTTTAGAATGGTTTAGAATCTTCTTTTGTGACTGAGGTAAGGCTAGGCAAGATGAGGATCCTATTTTGGTAAAGTTGAAGGAAATGGTTCAGAATCTTAACGTAGAGGTCTTCTCCCAAGGGGAAAAGGGTGTACTTCGATATCAGGATCGTTTATGTGTTCCGGATGTTGATAACTTTAGAGAGAGGAATTTGCATGGGGCTCACATTTGCAATATTCTATCCACCCTGGTTCTACCAAGATGTAACGTGACCTACGAAATGTCTATTGGTGGAATGGCATGAAGAAGGACATAATGGAGTTTGTGGCTAAGTGCCCAAATTGTCAACAAGTGAAAGTGGAGCGTCGAAGGCTAGGAGGTATGCTACAAGACATCAGTATCCCCACTTGAAAGTGGGAAGAGATCAATATGGATTTCATCACAGGGTTTCCTCGCACACGTCGACAGTATGACTCTATTTGGGTTGTTGTAGACAGGTTGACTAAAGCAACCTATTTTTTACAAGCTAAGACTACCGACTCTGTGAAGGACTATGCTAAATAGTACATTCGAGAGTTTATTCGATTGCATGGAGTTCCCTTTTCCATCATTTCAGACAGAGGTACTCAATTCACCTCACAATTTTAGAGATCATTTCAGAAGGGACTCGGCACTCAGGTCAAGTTTAGCACAGTTTTTCACCCACAGATGGATAGTCAGGCTGAGCGGACCATTCAGACGCTCGAGAATATGTTGAGAGCATGTGTGATTGACTTCAAATGTAGTTGGGATGATCATTTACCTCTTATCGAGTTTCCCTACAACAACAGCTACCACTTCAGCATTCAGATGGCTCCATTTGAGGCTCTTTATAAGTTGAGATATAGATCGCCTATTGGTTTGTTTGAGGTAGGTAAGGCTACTTTGATAGGGCCAAATTCAGTTTATGAGTCTATGGAGAAAGTTTATCTTATAAGGAAAAGGCTGAAAATTGCTCAGAGTCATCAAAAGTCATATGTTGATGTGAGGAGGAGAGAACTAGAGTTAGAAGTTAATGATTGGCTGTTTTTGAAGGTGTCTCCCATGAAGGAAGTGAAGAGATTCAGGGAGAAAGAAAATCTTAGTCCCCTATATATTGTTCCCTACAGGATTGTGCGATCTGTTGGTGAGGTGGCCTATGAGTTGGATCTACCCACGAAGTTGGCTTCGGTACATCTAGTTTTCCATGTATCATTGTTAAAGAAGCGAGTTGGTGATCCGACTTTGGTTGTCTTGGTGGTGATCATAGGTATGAAGGATAACCTCAATTATAAGGAGGTACTACTTGAGATCCTTGATCATCAGATTCGAAAGTTGAGGAATAAAGAAGTAGCTTCGGTGAAAGTCTTGTGGATGAATCAACTTGGTGAAGGAGCTACGTGGGAAGTCGAAGCAGATGTGATGGCTAGATATCCGCATTTATTCCCTTCTAACTCAGTTCCAACATGAGGTATCAGTTTCCTCCTTAATAATCTATTTAGTTTCATGTCTTGTTCATGTCTCTCAGTTCCATTACGTCAGTGCATGTATGTATGACTCATGAATTTAGTTCAATCATGTATATCAGTCCAAAGTCAGTCACTCCGTTAGTTTTTAGCTTTAGATGTTCAGTATTTGAGATTTCAGTTCCCTTCCCAATTTTCGATATGTTTGTTCTACATTTGAGGACGAATGTTCCTAAGGGGGAGATATTTTAATACCCATAAAGTCCCTAAGACTAGATGGGAGAAATGGAAATAAGTGCAGCAGAAAAATCTGTAGTTTTTCCTCAATTCGACTCAACCTACGGGTCGTAGATCAGTAGTATAGGTCATAGGAAGACCCGTGGATCAGGTCAGAGATTTTTTTTCCCAAGAACACGAGTTCCCACTATGATTCATAGTATGTGGGTACGACTCGTGATCGGGAGTCGTAGCAAGTCTTCAGAGTTATCCAGTGATCGATGGTATGGGTGATGGTACGAATCGTAGGATGGCGTTATGGATCGTAGTAAGATTCGTGGAGATATTCAGAGGGTTTTAGGTTTTGGACTTGGTCAGTACTGAAGGATACCATGAGTTTTAAGAGGATTGTAAAAGTCGTGCTATGATTCGTGATAGCTAACAGAAAAGTTTTCCTACGAAATTATTAACGGTATTTTCATAAATCCAAAACTCCTAAGCTCTAAACTATGTCTTTTTAAACCCTGAAAGGAGTGTATTAGGGGATTTTAACCTATCATAATTTATTCAACTCCCATGCACGCAAGCTTAGATGGCTCCATTGAAGATCAAGCTTAGAAATCCTCCAATTTTCCTCCAAATATCTTGGGATTTCAAAGTTAAGATAGGAATCAGTTTTCCCAGGTATATAGGACCATGAATGAGAGTTTCGTTTTACTCTCATTCCCAAATTTCTCCTCAAGTTCATGAATTCAAGTGTTGATTCAAGTGTGTCATCCCATGAGGTTATATTCCAACTCCATAAAATTTTCTATGATTTATGTATGGGTCAACACCCTTGATGTTTCAAAGTATATTCTAAGATCTATGAGCAGATTTTATACCTATTTCGATTATTCATTCATGATTTCAACTTTTAGAAAAATTATGCCCAATTATGTAAGCTTCACGAAAAGTCAAGTTTATGATTCTATTATGATGTTGATTCTCATAAGCCTACATTTATGATTTATGATATGATTTCCTACAAGTACTCTTCATGAATTTATGAATCTCAAGTATGGTGATCTTCTTAAGCATGTATGTTCTTCATGATTTATGAGTTTATAATTTTGACCAACTCACAAGCCCTTATTTCATGGCTAATCATGTATTTCATGTATGATCAAGTATGTTATGATTTAAGTAGCCATAAATTTTATGTATGATTTCATGATTATTATATGAGTCTTTATGTGCATGTTCGTCGTGACTAGCACTGAGTAGGCCCAACGTTCAGGTAAAATCAGTGGTCTCAAACTACACGCCAACATAGGTTTCATGGATTCTAGGTGGGTCCCTATTAGTGATATCACACCATTTACATCCTTTTCTAGCAAGCTCGGGACGGCTCTGCCTAATTGTGTGAGAAAGTTGGGGCATTATGTAAGCTCTATCATGATGATGTTGGTTAAGACGAGTTCTCCTCTCATTCCTCATGATTTATGCATTGTCGTTTTTACGATACTTTGGCTCAAGTTGTGTTTTACAAGGTTTCTCTTATGAATACGATTATGACTAGTTTATGAATGATTTTGAAAACCTTGAACCCTCGTGTTTATGTTATGATTGTCACTTCATGTTTGAAATATCCTACTCTTATGAACTCTTATGTACTTTATTAGTCCAGTTTTTATTTACCTTGTATACTCAATACATTCAAAGTACTGACCGCATATGTTATGTTGTATTGTTTCATGATACAGGTCTAAGAGCTCAGACTTAGCCACATTATTAGTCTTGCTTTCGTATCAGTCTTGTTAGCCATTGATGGTGAGTCCTCATCTTCCGATGATATTTAGTTTAGTTTATTATTTTGTTATTTCAGTTACAGACTTTTGTCGAGCTAGTTGGGAATGTTGCCTCATCAGCTCATCAGTTATGTTAGAGGCTTTTCAGACAATATGTAGAAGCTCAGCTTGCCCTAGTTGACTTAATTTATGATTATTACGTGTGTAGACTTCTACTTATTCATGTTCATTTTATCAATTATCGCTAATTTATATTCTTTAGCCACTACGTTCATGCCATAGGTCGATTTGAAGCCATTCGTGGTTCTAGATCCCGTGTATCGGTCAGGTGTCTTAGGTTGGGTTGCCACAAAGGGTTGCTAGATGAACCCTTTAAATTTCACAAATAAGAGTGGGATTGGTTGGTTTAGCCCATGGGAGGAATTTTAATGACCAACCCCGCCCATTTACCAAAGTTTCGACCCTAATTCATCTCTAGATGGTCCCACATGCTCGATTTTTAAAAAAAAAAGTAGGTCCAATGGAGGGGTTGTCTAGCCAGAGTCGGTCCATCCATTGGACCATCT
The DNA here is from genome assembly GCA_018107945.1 of Datura stramonium. Taxonomy (NCBI): domain Eukaryota; kingdom Viridiplantae; phylum Streptophyta; class Magnoliopsida; order Solanales; family Solanaceae; genus Datura; species Datura stramonium. The sequence goes on along the minus strand of JACEIK010001853.1, from coordinate 197,075 downwards.
CTTGGCTTAGCTTACTAGAACTGATTTCCAGTTGATGGTGGGAAAGGCGGTCTGTGTTTCTTTTCATTTATTTAGTGTCAAAATTCCACTTTTTTATTTTGAATCAATTTCTTCCATCCTTTTAAGTGTACCTGCATACATCATGACCCACTAGTCCAAAAATACTTAGGTTACCTCCAAAGAAGTGCTTGATTTAACATCATGATACGACGTGGATTCTATACATAGTGTAGCATCCGTTAGGTTGCCTCCCAAAAAGTTTCTGATTTAACATCACGACATGAAGCAAGATACCTGATTCAAATGCATGGTGAGTTGTCCTTGGGACAAGACTTCCTCACCCATTTTCTTCCTTCTAAGCTATAGAGGTATTGCTTCACCCATTTTTACTTGGCCTTCTTTTTCTTGACTGATGCAACAAATTTATGATCAGCTCCTTATTCTTCATTCATTACCATGCTAGCCAAACAAAGATCCCCAACTCCTATGGGCAAAAAGTAGCCCCTCCCAGCTTTGATGGTTATACTTTCATTCTTGACCTGGAACATAATCTCATGCTTTTCTAAGTCCATAAGTGCCCTTCCAATCACCAGAAAAGGTTTCCCAAAAATAATGGGGATGTCCCAGTCTACATCACAATCTAGTACCACAAAGTCAGTTGGAAAGACAAATTTTATGACTTTCACCAAAATATCTTCCACTACCCTCACCGGCATCTTGATAGACTTGTCAGCCATTTAGAACCGGATAGAGGTGGATTTAAGACTGGACCATCAGGATCGCGTATAGATGGCTAGAATTTATACTAGACTTATTGTCATATAAGTCATGTAAGAAATCACATCTTTCGATACAACAAGGAATGGTGAATTCACTTGGATCTCCCTGATTTTCAACACAAGTGCCAACAATAATGGCATTCACATGATGAGACATCAGAATCAACTCTTCTTTATTGTAACACCCTTGAAATGCATAAGAATAGACCCCAGGAGGTTGAAAGTTGAAAACTGCAGAAATTGGGAAAAAAGTTATAGGACGGGCCATGGGACGACTCGTGGTATCAAACCAGGAGTCGTTGTATGTGTTCGTGGTTAGGATCAGGCTGGGTAGCTGTGTGAGCCATGGGAGATATGACTACTCGTTGAGGGAATCAACGAGTCGTCGTTAGCCGTCGTGGGAAGGGGTTAGGTTCTTCAGGAGGCATGCAGTGGGAGACCCAACGACCCGTTAGTAGTAACCACGGGTCGTTTGTTGTGGTCTTTGTTGGAGGATAATAATTTCCATAAGAGGCGACGGGTTGAGACCATGAATCGTTTGAAGGAACCACGAGTCTTGGTGAGGCTCGTGGTAAGGGGGTTCATATTTTATAATGAGCAAACAACGAACGGTGTAACGGACTGTGGTTTTAGAGGACGAGTCATCCTGTTCATCTGTTGGTTAGTTCCCAGAGAAGGAATTCAGCAGCCCATTCAACGAGGGACATGAAGGGTCGTTGGTGGTTCCCACGACCTGTTGGTACCACTTGTGGGTTCCATCCGGCCAGTTTTTAGGTCAGGTTCATTAAGGGTATTTTTGACTTTTTCATGATATAAGGCCCTAAAGTACATCGTGTTGGCTTGGGAAAGCTAGATTTTTAAGAGAATGACCTATTCTAAACTCCCATTCATGCATGCAAGGTTTTTTGACAAGTGATCTAAGGGGAGATTTCAAGTTTTTCACCTCAATTCTTTCAATTTCATTCTTGGGCTTTTAAGGAGGGTTAGGAGTTGATAATCCCAGGTATGTAAGATCTTCAATGGGTGGATTCTTCCACACCAATGCTCCGTCTATATTAATTACTCAAAATTTATTTGAAAACTCATGGGGTTTTTTATTCGGTTTGTATAAAATTTAATGATTTAATTATGGGTGTTGTGATTTCAAAACCCTATCATTATCTCTTATTTTAATCATCTTTTGAGCTCTAAATTGATATTAGTATGGCTGATTTCGACTTTTTAATCATTTAAACCCGATTATTCATGCCCATAAATCGATTTATGATCCATTGATGTTTTTGATAAGCCCAGCATATATTTTAAATTAAATCATGAATATATTATGTTATCTATTATGCTCTTATAGAAATTTAAACTATATGAATGATCTACAAGTATGTATGTATTTTATTAAGCATGAATTATGTTTTGACCGACTCTCGGGCCTCAAGTCATGGCTAGTTCTTATATGTTCAAGTGTGTTTGCAGTTATCATGATTTAACTAGTCATGAACTCATTTATGTATTATTATGAGCACTATATATGTTTTGGGAGTAGTATCAAACACTGAGTAGGTTCGGGGATCAACTTATGCCTTGGATCTCATGAATTACGTGCCACTGTAGGCACGTTGGGACCCTTTCATGTTTGTCCCCATAACATTTGGCCCTTTTCATGTCTAATCACGCCCTTCATGGTTCCTACCCTTGGAAAGGTACGAACACCCTCCTGACTAGGGTTACAAGTTGGGCTTCATGTGTGCTCATATGGGGTAATTTCGGTTAAGAGAATCTCCCACTGTTCCTCTTGATTTATGCTTATTTATGATTATGTATGTTGGCTCAAGTTATGCTATGTAAGGCTCTTCTATTATGATTATTATTATTACGTTACGAATGTTTCGAAAACCTTGAGCCTTATGTTATATTTTGATAATTACGTCATGATCATGTCGTCCTACTCTTATGATCATTAATGGGCTTTATACATGTTTTAAATGTACATTTTACTTACTTTGCATACTCAGTACATTCCACGTACTGACCGCATACTTTCTATGATGTATCATCTCATGATACAGGTCCTAGCTCTCAGCGCATCCTCACTCGTAGATAAATTCGGACTTGCTCTCTGCGTATTTGGTGAGTCCTCATGTTCCGAGGGCTACATGTTCACACTTTATGTTATTCCTTTAGTTTCTGTATGTGTGATTAGTTAGGGAGTTGTCCCATCAATCCGCCTTTCATGCTTAGAGGTTTATCAGACTAATTATGTCGTATTGTATAAGTATTGTACTATTTTCCCTCGTGTTATGTTATGATTACTTTCTCTATGCTAAGTCTTCCACTCATGTGATTGATTTAGAAGTATGTTAATGTCATGGGTCGACTTGGGGTTTCTTGGGGCTCTTTGTCCTGTGTCTACGATCCGAGTATGCGTTTGGATTGTGACATTTATCATATGTTAGCTTTCTTGTTAGAAACATCTTCAGGTACTTAGTAAAACTTGGAATCTCTTTGATAGCATTAATAAATGGAACCCAAAGTGTAGCTTCCTTCAATCGCTCAATGTACTTTGCAAACTTTGCATCAAGAGCTTGTTGAGTTATATGAAAAAGGAGGAATAGGCAGACGAAAATATTTAGAAATGTAATCCATTCTTCCCCTATCCTTTTTCTTCCTTTTTGAAGCAACTAAATCATTTTTAACAGTCTCTTCTATCAGTGGTTTCTTGACTCTTTCTCACCACTCTCATCAACACCTGTCTTTATCAACCCTTCATCTTGTTCAACACTAGCATGCATAATTTCAACGTTTTCATCAGCAACATGATCCTTAGATTCACCAGCCATAGGTTGTATAATTTTTTCAGTCCTTGTGACAATGGTCATACATTAAGCATTAGAAGGACCCACATGTCCCTTCAGATTAGTTGTTGTGTCACTAGAATGGTGTCCATTTTTCTTGGGGTTATGGTCATGTCAAAGATCTCGTACTTGCTGCTCTAACTTCTGAATGGACGGGGTGTGTGAACCTAAAATCTCTATATGGTTTTTAGACATGTATCCGGCCACTCTTGATTTGCAAGAACTTTTTCCAATACTCCCTCAAGCTTTGAGCCCCTTATTCTTGAGAAGGACCCTCCCTCCAATTTTGAGAACTAGAGGAGGGACCTCTCAACGGATCATAAGAATTGGAGCTTTGGTTCTGATAATTTCCATTATTGTACCAACACTAATTTGGTCCATCATTCCTCTGGTAGTATTGACCTTGACATTGCAGTTGAGGTCACCATTGTTCTTGATATGAGGAAGCAAGATGGCCTTGATGTTTTTGCGGGTAGTTTGGTCTATAGCCTCTGGATATGTTGCCAACATATTTTGCATCTTCCACTTGCATCGGATGTGCCTTTTGGTATGGTTGATATTGGTATGGAGAAGGGGAAATCCATGCCTATATTGAGCACCACTCAAGACCTCTTCAATAGCATTCAACTTTTTGACGTTAGCCTCGGTAAACTTTTTGGTAAGTAGGACTACGTTGGCGGCCATGGCTGCCATCATTTGATCATGATCCTTGTTCTCCAACATCAAGTGAGATAATAAAGGAGTACCTATATTTAGCCCTCCACTTTGATCTCCCATATGCCATGCATGATTTTTCTTTGCAATCTGATCCAAAATAATGATAATTCAATATAATTCTTTTTCATTAAGCATCCCCATGTGACATTGCTTGCAACAGACTATGTCAATGGGTCTAAACCTATATAGAACTTCTCAAGCAAAATATGCTCGGGGAACCCATGGTTGGGCGCCCGAAGTATATATTGCTTGAACCTTTCTCAATCTTCAAACAACTGCTCCCTAGGGAGCTACCATAAGTAGAACACTTGTCCCACAACTCCGCCTTCTTACTAAGAGAGAATCACATTTTTAGGAAGACATTCACAAGCACTTTTCATGTATGGATCGAATTTGGAGGTAATCTATGCAATCATTCTCTAGCTTCCTGGCCAATAAGCATTTGAATACTCTAAGCAGAATGGCATCATCAAAAATATTATTTTCCTTGTAGAGGTCGCACACCTCTAAGAAATTCTTCAAATGTTGATGAGGGTCATTGTCGGTGGAGTTGTTGAACTGGCCCTCCAATTTGAGAATCGCGTGTACAGTCAACCTCGTAATTAACTTGTGCAAATACGTTCTCCAACTCTCTTGATGGAACAACCAGGATCCTGTATCAAGCAATTAATAACCAAAGAAAAAGTGCAAGAATAGGTCTAATCAAACAAACTAAACTTATAGTGCTAGATAGGGCTTATGTCATAATCCCCCACATGGGTGCCATATTATTTGATACACCATTCAAATCCACTCCAATTATGATAGTGTAAATAGTAAGAGAAAATATAGTATCCAACTTAAAGTCTGGGCCGAATCCATAGAGTCTATGTTAAGCTTGAACTATCTAGTGCTTGTCAACTTAGATTTGCAAGTTTAGAGACTATTCGAATTAGGTTTAGGGTTAATTTATCTATAACTAATTAATGCGAATTGAATTAAGTTGAAACCAATGAATGACAAGTACTAGGAAAGTTACCCCAATTGTGGGTTGATTTACCTAAATTATTCAATATGGGTAAATTGAGAGTGGACTATATTTGAACATGTAAGCAATTACTTAGGAAACCCATAGGTATCTTTTGATAGCACCTTTAATGTCAATATGATTCAATTTTGTCAAATAGAAGAGAACTCCCTTCTACCCAATTACTTGTTGTCAATTGGTATTCAATCTATGTCTAGGAGAACCCATTAAATAAGGGTTAAATCCATCAATTATTATTGATGCATTCTAACACAACCTAAATTTTTTATTTTAAGTATCATAAAGTTTATTGGGCAGGATTGAGTGGCTTTCATCATCAATTACATACTACAAAGCAAAAAACAATCAAATTTTTTTAAGTCCACAATCAATTTTACCAGGATCAGTAGGGTTCACAATCAGATTAACTAAGGAAACAAGTAAAAAAAAGAGAAGAAGTTAATTTTCTTAAGGAAGCACGTAAAGGGGAAAAGAAAAGGGGTTAACATGTAAACAAAATAAACAAAACAAAGGAAACAAGTAAGAGGGAAAAGAAAAAGACTAATGAGGTGTTTGGTCAAGCTTTTGAGATAAAATAAGTGGGTTTAGGGAGTAGTAAAAGCTGTTTTTCAGAAGCTTAAAAATGTAATTTTTCCCCAAAAGGACTTAATAAAAAGCACTTTTTAAAAGTTTGGCTAAATACTCATTATTGCTCAAAAATACTTTTTAAATTTATTGGTCAAACACAAATTACTTCTCACTAAAAGTACTTTTTTAATAAGCACTTATTAAAAAAGCACTTATAAAAATAAGTTGATTTGAAAAGATATAAGGAATAAGAAAAATGAAAAGTATATGAAAAAGAAATAATTTAAATAAGAAAATAAATAAATAAAAATTAGGAATGTATTAAATGCGAAAACAAGATACACTAATTAAGAAAATAAATAAAACCAAAAAAAAAAAAGAAAGATCAAACATAAGACAGAAATCAATCAAATAAAGAATCAAGTAAAAGAAAAAGAACTAATCACGGAAAGAAATTCATTTAAATGAGGTGAAAAATAAATGGAAAGGGGAAAGGACCACGTAAGAAAAGAAAATAAATTATATAAGGAAACAAAATGAACGGAATAAGAAAAATAAATGTCTTAAAAGGAGTGGAGTTAAACTTAATTAAAAAATAAATAAAGTAAAAATAAATAAATTCTACAAATGAAAACACAAATAAATATGCAAGCAAAACACAAAATTTCACATAAACACAAACTTTTAATGAAAAGAACCTACATATCCCAACGGAGTTGCTATGCTGTCACGATCCTTTTTTTTTTTTGTGAAAAACGAGGCCATGACATATGACAACTCTTTCAGAATGATTAAGAAAAAGAGTTGTCACCTAACAGATTAAGGTGCATTTGGGTACTGTAATAAACTATATAAAATCTCTATTTTTTTAGTCTACATCACCAGATTTGTGTTCAAGTTACCTTGAAAGAAAGATATTAGACACATTTCAAGGTTCACAAATATGAATTCCAGCTGAATTCATTAGTTCTGCGGGAAATTAAGTGATAAGAAAAATATTAATTTTAGTTAAGTCAAATAGTTAAGTTGTTAATTATAAAAATCTATTTATTATTAACAAGAATAAATAAAATTCTAAAATTGGTTATTAATCAAGACAAGTAAAGATAACTATGACATAAATCATAAAGTATTTTATTGATATGAGATAAATGAGGAGAAAAAATTTCACAAGTGCAACAATCCTAAATATCCCAAACCAATGTAAATGAAAAAAATTAGTAACATACAAATGAATGTAAAACAAAATCAAATTACTCAAAAAACAACATTAACTCGGGAGTGATTGCTAAATTTAGTGCAAAATCTTATAAGATATTTTAGCCAAGATACAATAACTACCGGTCTATAAGTGTATCATATCGATTACTCCTTTGACAANATCGATTACTCCTTTGACAAGGAGGAACATATAAAAGGGAGGATTATTTTATCCTAATAGGATCACCCTTTATAACTTAAATATTACGCAACTAACTTTATGATTGCTAAATATGTCTACCCATCTCAATTTTGATGTCCAAAATGCATTGGACTGCTATATGAATTTTTGAGTCCAGAACAAAAGGCCTAAAGCTGTTATTTAGTTGCAGGATTAGCTCCATACAAAATAGACAACAGTTCAGTACATTTAGAACATAAAAGTCTCGTATATGCCTCTAGATTGATTATGATAAGAGCATGCTGGTATTAGTTTTACACATTCCTACATACAGGACTTTTAAAGGTTGACAAGCAGTGAATAAACCCAAATTAAGATCTTATAGGTAGGATATCTAAAATATTGGTAGTACATTAATAAAGTCATATAGACATGATCTCTAAAGTTGAATTAAACATGTTAGTTGACTAAATAACTGGATCTTACAGATAGGATTGATTATCACATCAGATTATGCAAACTGTTATTATTTTAATAAGTTCCTATAGGCATGACCTCTAGCAAATTATGAAAGACCCTATAGGCATGATTTATAATAATTGGACATGTTGTGATTAACAAATGCTCAAATCATATAGGCAAGATATCTAGCACACTGGGGTTAAACATGTAGATATTGTATTAATAAAATCCTATAAAAATGATTTCTAAAATTAGTTTAAATATGCTGCGATTAATTAGATGAGTGAACCTTATAAGGAAGATATCTAAATGGGTAACCATTTTATAGGCATAATTTCTAAAATATACTATATCTGATCAATGTAAAATTGAATTCTTATAGGCAAGTCTTCAAGAGATAATCACAATTTTAGGGCATTCTTATAAGCATATCTTCTAACAAAATGGATCAGGTAATAAGTAATCAGACAAAATACCTCAAGAGATTATTAATTTTATATGGTCATGATTTCTAGCAGGAGGGTGGCCGTGTCACATTTGACGGACTCAAAAAAAGCATGAAAGAAGTAGGAAACCTGTAAACCTCATTCCACAGCCACAAACCCCATTTCATTATCATATCATCATTATAAATTAAATAATCGAAACACTGAAGCAAAATCTAAACTATATTGACTCCGTCTAACATCTCCTATTTTTCAGATCCCAGGCAGCTCTTTGACAAATCTCTATCATGCCCGTTAAATGCCCTGTTAAACATAAAAATATGCATACACAATACATATATATACCTAACACACAATCTCTCTCTGGACAAGTTATTTATGAGCATTGTTAGTATCCTTTAGTTAAACCAATTGCCGAGATTCAAAGAGAACATGACTAAAAGCCATGACTCTTATAGCATCAAAAACATATGAACAATAAATCAGGTAGTACTTCTATAGACAGAGCACTAACACATTGGAGACAAAGCTACGTAAAATCACATATGGGTAGACATTAAAAAAGTGAAATTATTTTAATCTTGTAGGCAGTCTTTAAATACTAACACAATATAACAAACACGAGGATATATTACAGTTACCCATCTTATAAACATGATATCTTGTGACAAAGAG
>JACEIK010001853.1:160932-177367 GCA_018107945.1 Datura stramonium | reverse complement strand
GGTACATTGGTACCTATCATCCTGCTAAACTGCCACGTCACCCAATGAGTGACATGAAGACTCATGGTGGTTGACCATGAGTCTATGGGTCACCCGTGGAAAACACCAGTCTCCTAGCTTCCCTTGGCCCTCCACACGAGTCACCTGATGACTCGTGGGGACACCTGACGAGTCGTTTAGTGACCCATCCTGCACTGCTGCAACATTTTTCCAACTTTTCTCCATTTCAACTTCCAGTTCCGATGCATGGTTTTCCGGGGTATAATAATATCTCCCTCTTGGGAACATTCGTCCTCGAATGTTAGAAATATGTAGAAAACTCAGGAACAAACAATTACCATATGCAAATACTGATCATTTAAGCTGAAAATTAACGAAACGACTACCTCCGAAAAGAACTACATAGCTAGACTGAATTCAGACATCACATACATATATCATATCATAAAAAAACTTGCATGCGTGAATGGAACATGAAAAACTAATTAGAGGCTTAGGGCAAAAACTGATACCTCAAACTGAAACTGAGCCGGTAGGGAACAAATAGGGGTATTTAGCCATCATATCCGCTTCGGCTTCTCACATAGCTCCCTCAATGTGCTGATTTCTCCATAAGACCTTAACCAAAGCTACTTTCTTGTTCCTCAACTTTCGAACCTGACGATCCAAGATTTCAACGGGGATTTCTTCATAATTGAGGCCGTCTTTCACCCCAATGCTGTCTACTGAAACTACCAAGGCTGGATCACCCAAATACTTCTTCAATAGTGACCCATGGAAGACGGATGAACTAATGACAACTCTGATGGAAAGTCCAACTCATAAGCTACTTTACCAACCCTTCTCACAACCCTGTAGGGACCAATATATCGGGGACGGAGTTTCCTTTCTTTCCAAACCGCATAACTCTCTTCATGGGAGATACCTTTAGAAAGACCCAGTCATTTACATCAAACTCTAAATCCCTTCTCCTCACATCAGCATACGATTTCTGATGACTCTGAGTGGTCTTCAACCGATCCCTTATCAACTGGACCTTTACCATGGCCTCATGAACCGAATCAGGTCCTATCATGGATGCCTCACCAACCTCAAACCACCCAAAGGGCGATCTACACCTTTGCCCGTAGAGAGCCTCGAACAGTTCCATCGGATACTCGAGTGATAATTGTTATTGTAGGCAAACTCGATCAAGGGCAAGTGATCATCCCAACTACCTTTGAAATCCATAACACATGCCCTCAACATATCCTCGAGGGTCTGAATTGTTCATTCTTCTTGGCCGTCTATCTTAGGATGAAAAGTTGTGCTTAGCTTAAGTTGAGTCCCAAGTCCCTTTTGAAACGAATGATAGAATTGAGAGGTAAACTGATTACCTCGGTCTGAGATAATAGAAAAGGGCACTCCGTGAAGCCGAACCAACTTCCAAATATACAACTTAGCGTAGTCATCCGCTGAATCCGTGGTCTTGACTGGTAGAAAGTGTGCAACCTTGGTTAACCTGTCGACCACCACCCAAATTGAATCATAGAGTCGTCGAGCGCGAGGTAGGCCTGTGATGAAGTTCATATTAATCTCTTCCCACTTCGAAGTGGGAATGCTAATATCCTGAAATACACCTCCCGGCTTTTGATGCTCAACCTTCACTTGCTGGCAATTCAAACATTTTGCTACGAACTCTGCTATATCCTTCTTCATACCATCCCATCAATAGATCTCTCACAAGTCCCGATACATCTTCGTGGATCCTGGATGGATAGAATATCTGGTACCATGTGCCTCATGCAATATCTGAGCTCTCAAGTCATCAACGTCTGGGACACATAGATGACTCTGGTATCGTAGCACACCACCTCCCCCTTGGGAGGAAACCTCCACCTTCTGACTCCGCACCGCCTCTTTCAGCTTCCTCAAAATTGGGTCCTCATCCTTCTTAGATTTAACATCAACCACCAAGGATGATTCTGACTCATTATGCACAACCACGCCGCCATTAGTCGAGTCGACCAATCTAACTCCCAGCCTTGCAAGTCGGTGGAAATCTTTCACCAACTCCTTCTTTCCTTCATCCACTTGAGACAAACTCTCCATAGAGAGCCTACTAAGTGCATCCGCAACCATATTAGCCTTGCCCGTGTGGTAGAGGACACTCATGTCGTAGTCCTTTAGCAACTCCAACCACCTCCTTTTTCGAAGTTTTAGGTATTTCTGTGTGAACACATATTGCAAGCTCTTGTGATCCGTGAATATATCCATGTGGACCCCATACAAATAATGCCGCCATATTTTCAATGCAAACAGCACCGTGGCCAACTCAAGATCATGGGTCGAGTAATTCTTTTAATAGACTTTTAGCTGTCTGGAGGCATATGCTATTACTTTCCCATGCTTCATTAACACACACTCGAGTCCAACTCGCGTAGCATCACAATACACTACCAAAGCCCACCGAACCCTCGGGTAGAGTCATCACTGTTGCTGAAGTGAGTCGGGTCTTCAACTCCCCGAAGCTTTTCTCACAAGCCTTCGACCATTGGAACTTCACCTTTTTTCGATTCAAACTAGTCAACGGGGCTGTAATGGATGAGAAACCTTCGACGAACCTCCGATAATAACCCGCTAATCCCAAAAAACTCCTGATGTCTGATGGGTTCACCGGTCTGGGCCAATTCTTTATCGCCTCGATATTTTGAAAATCTACTTTTATACCCTCACTTGACACCACATGATCTAGGAATGCCACAGAATCCAACCAGAACTCGCATTTGCTGAACTTTGCATACAACTACTGATCCTTGAGGGTTTGAAGCACTACTCTCAAGTGAGAAGCAGGCTCCTCCTCACTTCGAGTGTATATGAGAATATCATCAATTAATACAATCACGAATATGTCTAGATATGCCTTGAATACCCTGTTCATCAAATCCATAAAAGCTGCAGGAGCATTTGTTAGTGCAAAAGACATAACCAAAAACTCATAATGGCCATACCATGTCCTGAAGGTGTCTTCGGGATATCATTCTCCCAAACATGAAGCTGATGGTACCCAAACCTGATGTATATCTTCGAGAAACACTTAGCAACCTTAAGCTGGTCGAACAAATCATCAATCCTGGGTAAGGGGTACTTGTTCTTGATGGTAACCTTATTCAACTGTCGATAATTGATACACATGCGAAGGGAACCGTCCTTCTTCTGAATAAATAATACTAGTGCGCCAATGGAGACTTACTCAGCCTGATGAAGCCCTTATCGAGCAAGTCTTTCAACTGATCCTTCAACTTTTTTAGTTCAATTGGAGCCATTCTGTAGGGAAGAATGGATATAGGCTGCATGTCGGGAAGAAGATCTATGGTGAAATTAATCTCCCACTCGGGAGATACACCTGGAAAATCATTGGGAAAGACCTCTAGGTACTCACGTACTATTGGAACTGACTGAATCGTCGGGGTCTCAGGATCCATGTCCTTAACCCTGACTAGAAGATATATGAAACCCTTGGAAAAAATCTTTCTGGCCTTAAGGTAAGAAATGAATCGACCTAAAGGCACAACTGAACTACCCTTCCACTCAAAGACTGACTCGCCCGGAAATCTGAACTCTACTGACAGGGTCCTACAATTAAGTGAAGCATAGCATGCAAATAGCCAATCCATGCCGAGAATAACATCAAAATCAATCATGGCTAACTCTATCAAATTTGCTGAGGTGACCTTATAAAGAATTGAGACTGGGCAACCTCTATATACCCGTCTAGCTATAATTGAGTCACCTATGAGAGTAGAAACTGAGAAGGGCTCTGATAAAACATCGGTACTGACTCCATATATACTGGCTATATAAGGCATCACAAAAGATAGGTTAGCCCCTGGATCTAGCAATGCATACACATCAACATGAAAGACTCTCAACATATCGGTGACTATATCTGGTGAGGCCTCCTGCTCCTGGAGAGTGGCTAAGGCATAAAATCTATTTTGACGCTGCCCGCCAACTGTGCTAGTAGATGCCCCCTGATGTGCTATGTGTGGGGGAGGTGCTGCTGAACTAGAAGCTGGGCCTTGGCCCCCAACCTGATCCTGCCTCGCGACCGGACAATCTCTGAGCATATGTCTAGGCAGCCCACATCCAAAACAAGCTCCTGATCCTGCTAAGCACTTGCCTATGTGCACTTGGCCACATCTGCGGCAAGCTGGAATACTGGAATCTTTGGGTCTACTGCTATGACTCCTCGAGCCTGATGCTCGCCCCCTCTGATCACGTCGGGGCCTGGATGGAACACTCACAGCTGATAAAGCTGGGGCTGACTATATCTGGTGGGTCTGCTGGCGATGCCCACCGCTGGACCTCTGGTGAGAGAATCTGTGGTCCTCAGTCCGGGCCCTCTTGGCCTCCCTTTCCCTTGAGTGTGCTGCCTTCATCTGCTGAGCATACAACACTATACGAGGGAAATCCATGCCCTGGTGGAGAATAGTTGTCCTACAGTCCTTGTCCAAGTATCTTACTATACCAATGGGTCAACCTGGAGCCTTTCGGGGTTCTTTATCCCGTGTCTCGATCTGGGCCTATGTTCGAGTCATGACAAACTTAGTATCAGAGCATTAGGTTTTGAAGTGTCCTATGATATCTGAAAGCCGTATTAAGTAGAGCCTTTTTCATGGGTGTGAAGCGTGCCACACTTATGACAAAGGGGCTACAAAATATTTTAGGAAATTTCCCTTCTTTCATGATCTATGTCGTGTGACAAAATATATTTTTATCCTTCTAACTCATGTATTGACACTCCAAAGCATAACGCCAGCCAGTGGAATAAGAGGTGCTCTTAGATTATTTCTCTCTGTAGGAGGAGTTAAGAGAAGCTAAGGCAGAAGAATTCGTGAACTTCATGTAAGGAACCTAAAGAGTGGGGGAGTACGACAAGAGAAGTATGAAGCCTTCTATGATAGTCTTAGAGGAGAATAGGAAGTCAAGAGATTGTGATTTCTACCTAGTCTTAAGAAGGGATCCAATCCTCAGAATGATGACCTTTAAGCTAAGGGGGAGATTATAAGGTGAAGGACCAGGTCAAGCCTTGAGTTTCAATTATTAAGGTCTAGGATTAGTAATTATGGGAGATCGATCCATGATTATTCAGGTGTCCTTCCGTATTTCAGTCTATGCGATACTCTACTCATGTCGTATGTGAACATGTTATTCCCATGTTTGAGTTCCAAGTACTCCTTAGGTGTGTTTGTATTCGAATTCGTAGAATAAGAAGTAACTACTTTAGATGGTGATTCCAGTCTTCTTCCATGATTCCATAAATCTCAACTTTATGTCATGACCCTCGTTATGTATGTAAACTCATGTCTCTCATCATGCTCAGCTCTATGGACTCTGTCCTTAAGATTTGCGTTATCGGCTCATAAGATCTTGTTATATTAAGTATATGCCCAACTTAGATTTCTTGAATGATTCATGCTCATAATTCCTTACTCTAAGCCCTATGAATGTTCCCCCATGATGGAAATGATGGTTAAAATGTGTACGTTCAAGATAACTTCTTATCCCTGCCATAGATGCTGGGTATGTAGAAGTTTAGGAAGCCCAGTTTTAAGCCAAGCATGGAAGTGTAACAATCCACATGGTCCTTTTGATTGTTGATCCATTTCCCTAGGTTGAACCTTTCTGTATCCTTATTTTGTTACTTATGACTTGCAGAGATGGATGACACAGTTTCCAAGATGATCCAATGAAGATTGAATAAGATTTTCTGTTTTTGGAAGGTTTAAAGTTTGAGAGGTTTGTCCAAAGTCAACATTTCAGGTTAACAAGCTAGAATTTAGGTTCTGAAAGTTCTGTTAGTTCTGATGGTGATGTATGACTTAGTTGGGTAGTTTGTGTGGATCCCGAGGTGTTCAAGAGTGATTTGAACCTTTGGTTGGATTTATGAGCTTTAAGGAAGCTATGTTTGACCACGGTCGACTTTCGATCAAAACAACCTCATAGCGGTGATTTTATGATTCGAACAGGTCCGAAATGTGTTTTATGATTGAATTGCATACTTTCTTTTTGACCAGAGGATTCCGGATGAGTTTTGGGTGGATTCGAATGTTTTGTGTGTTTAGCATGATTTTAAGCATAAATTGTGACAACTCAGAGGTTTGTTTTTGGTTTTTGAGATCAAAAAATTATTTCGAGACTTTCAAAATTCATAGCATGAATTATAGGAGTTAGTTGAAAGGTTTGGTGCAATTTCGATAAGTCAAGATTGAGTTTTTATTGCAAAAGGTGAAATAATTCTTGAACGAGCAAAAATGATGTTTAATGGGCAAACGAGCACCAAATGGAGTTTTGATTGAACGAGTAGGTCTTTATCATTATTTAGGAATTTTAGGAAAAAGAATCTCGCATTTTGAGTTCGTATGATGAAGTTATAGCCATTTAGTAAAAATTAAAGATGTTGGTGCAGTGCTGGTGCAGGCCTATATAAATACCTGAACAGTGTATTTTCGCACAGACTGTGTTTATTTGGTATTTTGAGTATATTTGGAGTTTTGGAGTTAAAAATTTAGTGATTTTTGCAGCATCTTCTCTATTTAACAAGGGGTAAGTATCTAATCCTTAATTTGATATTTCTCCATGATTTCTTTAGTTGGTTTTCATTTTTATCTGATGAATTTATTGGAGGAAAATTTGGGGATTTGAGTCTAAAGTTAAGAAATCATATTTTAATGGATACAAAGTCTATTTGAGCTCCATTTTGGATGAAATTTCATATTTGATTTATTTATGTTATGAATAACATGATTTTGAAATAAAATTCCAATTTTTCCCTTGGCGGCCCGGGGTTGACTTTTAGATTGACTTTTGGACTCAAAATTGAAGTATATCAATATGGTTGTCCATGATTTTATTTTCTTATGTAGAATATGTATTTGACTAGATTTTGATCATTTAGAAGGGTTACAGAAGAACAAATTCGTAATTTGATGCTTGAGCTTTGTTTTGAGGCAAGTAAAGATTTCTTAATTCTTTGAGGATCTGAAGGAAGGGTAAGCTTAGTCCCCAGTATGTTGGGCCATATACGATTGTGAGACGTGTTGGAAAGGTGACCTATGAGTTGGAGCTACCAGCGGAGTTAGCTTCAGTGTGTTCGGTGTTTCATGTGTCCTTGTTGAAGAAATGCATTGGAGATCCATATTTAGTGATTCCGGTAGAGGATATTGGGGTGAAGGATAGCCTTACCTAGGAGGAGGTACCAGTTGAGGTCCTTGATCATTAGGTTCATAAGTTGAAAAATAAGGAAGTAGCCTCGGTGAAGGTTATGTGGAGAAATCATGTTATTGAGGGAGCTATGTGGGAGGCCGAACATATCTTTTCCCTTATGGCTCAGTTTTAGCTTGAGGTATTAGTTTCCTCCTTAGTACTCTATTCAATTTCATATCATGTTCATGTCTCTCAGTTCCTTTCATGTCTTAATATGCACGTATGTTTCATGAATTTGATTCAGTTAGGAATCTGAGTACGGAGTCAGTCAATCCATTAGTTTTCAGCTCCAATTGTTTAGTTTTAGGATTGCAGTTTCTTCCCTAGCCTTTCAGTATGCTTGATCTACATTCAACGGCGAGTGTTCCCAAGGGGAAGATAATGTGACACCCCAAAATTTCCCTAGGTCAAAACCAAGTCTTACAATAGAAAATAGCAAGAAAACAATACCATATCCAAACAATGAACCTCTGTACGATTCGTTGTAGGGTCCAATGGGTCATTGGAAGTGCTCGTTGTTTCATGACCAGAGAGCTGTCAGAAATTTTCTCAGAACTCACGATTGGATTGTACAGACTATGGCTTGATTGAACCGATCATTATTTGTGGTTGTTGAAGCATATTAAGAGAATTTAGAAAGAAGAATGGGTGAAACCAGCGGAAGGACCAACGGTCCATTCTTTGTTACCACGATCCATTTGATGGGTCGTTGGTTCTGCTAGTTTGTTGAAAATCTCGGGCAAAATTTGGAACCCTTTTAGCTACATGGATAGACCCTATGCTGGAGATTTTATGGAAAAAAAAGGTGTTAAGACCAATTTCTTAGTATAAGAAGTGCATTGGATGCAAATTAAGGTCATAAGGAACCTGTAGCACAAAGTTGAGTTGAGAGTCTCCTTACTGATTGAGTGTTCGTATAAATTCTTACAAGGGTCAACTTTAAACGAGCATAGCCCCCATTTTAAAAAATGTTTTTGGATGATTTAACACCTGAAATTGAAGCCCTAGAAGTCTTCTTTCCAACACATCCATCCTTGCATCAATCGAAATTCAAGGTAAAAAGTTATGAACAGTTTTGTGAAGCAACAACAGGCAACAACAAACCTACGAACGGGCCATTGTAGCAACCAACACCCGTCCTATTGGTCATTGGAACTGCCAGTTCCAGGTACTTTTTTGGCAGTTTGGGGGTATTTTGGTAAACTCTTATACTTCTAACTCCTAAATGATGTTGTTTTGGGCTTCCTTAAGGTCAGATTAAAGGGATTAACCTAGCCTAAATCCTCACCCTCTCCAAAAGATCAATAGTTGGATTTTCTCTCAAGAAAGGAGCTAGGGTTCTTCTTCAACCTCTTCAAATCTTCTTGGACTCTTTAAGGAAAGTCAAGGGATCATCAACCCAGGTATGTGAGGCTATGAATGAGAGTTCATTTCACTCTCATGCCCTAAGTTCTTCTCAATTCCATGAATTTCAATTCTAGATTCAAGTTTCATGATCTATGAGGTTTATTCTAATCTTGTGAAATTCTCTATGATCTATCTAGGAGTCAATCCGTTTCATGAATTAAATCATGTTTTATGATCTATGGGCAGATTTTATAACTATTCTAAATATAAATCTATAGATTCGGATTTAAATAAAATTATGCCAAATTATATATGTTTTTATGAAAAATTCAGTTATGATTTCACTATGATCTTGATCCTCTTTAGCCCACTATGATTTATGAGTTATGATATGATTTCTCTTAAATGCTCATCATGATTTATGAATATCAATTACAAATAATTTACAAGCATGTTCGAATCTCATGATTTATGAATTAATGATTATGAACGACTCATGAGCCTTATTACATCTCTAGTGCACATATTTTCAAGTATGCTTATGATTATCATGATTTAACTGGTCCATGAATTTCATGTATATTATCCTATGAGCACTATATATATTTTGGGAGTAGTATTTAACACTGAGTAGATTTGGGCCTAGGTTTTGCCCCAAGTCTCAAAACTACGTGCCACTGTAGGTTATAATGAGACCTCCCTTGAGACTATCCCCTTTGCTCGAATGGGCCTTTCATGAGTGATATCATACCTTTTTTATGGTTCTACCCTTGGCAAGGTACGAATACCCTCCCAACTAGGGGTTTAAAGGTTGGACTCCATGTGTGCTCATATGGGGTGTGTCGGTTATAAGAATCTCCTATTGTTCGTCATGATTTATGCATGTTTATGATTATGCACTTTCGCTCAAGTCATGTTTAATAAAGCTTTTCTCTTTTGATTATAAATATGGTTAATTTATGAATATTTTGAAAATCTTGAGCCTTATGTTTACATTTTGCTATTTACATTACGATCATGTTTTCCTACTCTTATGAACTTTTATGTATTTTTACTGTCCGTTTTTACTTACTTGCATACTCAGTACATTCCAAGTACTGACCGCATAATCTCTGTTATATCATTTCATGATATAGGCTCGAATATTTAGGCTCAGTCCCGCTATTAGCCAGACTCTCAACACTAGTATCTTCTAGTCTCAGTTGGTGAGTCCTCATCTCTCAAGGGCCCCTGTTTATCAGTTGTATTACTTTTTAGTTTTGGACTTTAGTGAGTTAGTTGGGGTCTTGTCCCATCAACTCGTTAGAAGTAGAGGCTTTTCAAACATAGCATGCATTCAGTTTCAGTCGTATGTATCATGTATTTAGATGTTATGTTATTATCAAACTTCCATTTATGTACATATGTTAGACTTTCTCTTGACTATGTTGAATTTAGATGTGATGTTCATGTCATAGGTCGACTTGGAGCTTTTCGGGGTACTTTGTCCCGTGTCCCGATCCGGGCCTATTTTCAGGTCATGATAGGGTCTTTGTCCCGTATCTTGATCCAAGCCTATATTCGGGTCATGAAAAACTTTGTATCAAGGCATTAGGTTTTGAAGTATCCTAGGGTGTCTGAAAGCCGCATTAAGTAGTCTTTTTCATGAGTGTGAAGTGCGCCACACTTATGACGAAGAGGCTATGAAACATATTAGGAAATGTTTTATTCTTTCATGATCTAAGTCATGAGATAAATGTCTCTCTATCCTTCTAACTCGTGCTATACGCATTTCAAAAATCATGCCTCCTCGCCGAGTTAACGGATGAAGAAATGGAAATGGGAATGGCCATAAGAATGGCAATGAGGATGGGTACCAGCAGGCCCCACTAGCCCATGAGAAGCATGTACCCGAGAAGGTTATCCACATAGAGTTCAGGGCAGCCATACAGATGCTAGCTCAGGTCTTGACTGTCTAGGTCAATCAACAAGAGGTAGTGCATGCCCCTCAGAATGGAAATGTGGCAGCGGCAAGAGTTAGATATTTTCTAAAGATGAACCCTCCGGAGTATCTTTGATCAAAGGTGGACGAGGATCCACATGAGTTTATTGATGAGTTTTGAAGATCACCCAGATCATGGTGGTGATTAGAGAGGAGTGCACCGACCTAGCCTCGTATTAGTTTAAAGAGGTTGCGCACATTTGGCTCAAGCAATGGAAGGATAGTAGGGTAGTTGTAGCAGGTCCTACTGATTGGGAAGAATTTTATATCGGTTCTTCCCAAGTGAGATGGAGGAGATTAAAGAAGTGGAGTTTGTGAATCTGAAGCAAGGAAATATGACAGTTCAGGATTATGCCTTGGAGTTCACTTGCCTGTCCAAATATGCGCCTGATATGGTGATAGATCAGAGAGCCTGAGTGAGTCGGTTCATGCATGGTATAATAGACTATTTGGTTAAGGACTGCCAGATCGCGATGCTTAATAAGTACATTGACTTTCCTTAGATAGTTCTATACACCCAGCAGATAGAGACGATATAGGTGAGTGAGCGGGAGAGAGAGGCCATGAGGGCCAGGAATGATAGCTATGGATTCTCCCAAGAATGACCTAGTGTGCACCGCCAGTAGTCCCACCAGAGATCTTCATCCCCGGCGCCATCGGCTATGAGTGTTCCATCCAGATGCAGGCGCAACTAGAGGCGATGAGCATCAGGCTCTAGGAGTTAGGATAGTAGACCCGTAGAGGCCAACATTTCAGAGTGTAGCAGTTGTGGCCAGAAACATGTGGGTCAGTGTTTGGCAGGTTCTAGTACTTGTTTCAGGTGTGGGAAGCCCGGACATATGCTCAGAGATTGCCTAGCATCTAGACAGGGCCATGATAAGGGCCGAGGCGCATCCTCCAGTTCAACAACTCCACCAGCACGCCCAGAACAGCAGTGGGCATCTACTAGTGCGGGTGGTGGTCAGCGCCAAAATAGATTATATGCCCTAGCATCTTGTCAGGAGCAGGAGGTCTCCCCAGATGTAGCCAGTAGTATGTTACGAGTATTCCACCTTGATGTATATGCATTGTTAGATCTAGGGGCTAAATTATCTTTTGTGACACCTTATGTTGCTAGTAGTTTCAAAGTCAGTCCCAAAATCTTATCAAAACCCTTCTTAGTCTCTACTCCAATTAGTGATTCAGTTATAGCTCGATGGGTAAATAGAAATTGTGCTGTCAAGGTTCTTCAAAGAGTCACCTTAGTAGATTTAGTAGAGCTAACCATGACAGATTTTGATGTTATCTTCGACATGGATTGGCTACATGCATGTTATGCCTCATTTAATTATAGGACCCATGCAGTAGAGTTCAAATTTCCGAGTGAGCCGGTGCTAAAGTGGAAGGGTAGTTCAGTTGTGCTTGTAGGTCGCTTCATTTCCTACATTAAGGTCATAAAGATGATTTCTAAAGGTTGCGTGTACCATCTAGTTAGGGTGAAGGATTCTACATCCGAAACCCTGACTATCCAGTCCGTTTCTGTAATGTGTGAGTATTAAGAGGAACTTCATGATGATTTACCAGGAATCCCTCCCGAACAAGAGATTGATTTTGGTAATGAACTACTCCCCAATATGCAACCTATATCTATTCCTCCTTACAGAATAGTTCCAACTAAGAAAAAGGAGTTGAAGGAGCAGTTGAAAAATCTCTTAGACGAGGGTTTCATAAAACCTAGCAAATCCCCATGGGGTGCACCGGTTCTCTTTGTTCGAAAGAAGGATGGTTCCCTTCGAATGTGCATTGATTATCGACAATTGAACAAACTTACCATCAAGAACAGGTATCCTCTCCCCAGGAATGATGATTTGTTTGACCAGCTTCAGGGAGCTAAGTTCTTTTCAAAGATAGACCTTAGATCCGAATACCATTAGCTCAGGGTTCGGAGAGTGACATCCCGAAGATAGCCTTCAGGAATCGGTATAGTCACTATGAGTTTGTAGTTATGTATTTTGGACTAACGAATGCTCTTGCAGCTTTTATGAATTTGATTAACAGGGTGTTCAAGCCATATTTGGATATGTTCATGATTGTGTTCGTAGATGATATCCTCATATACTCTCAGAGCAAAGAGGAGCATGCCGCTCATTTGAGGTGGTGCTACAGACTCTTAAGGATCGCCAATTATATGCTAAATTCAATAAATGTGAGTTTTGGTTGAACTTATTGGCATTTTTGGGTCATGTGGTGTCAAGTGAGGGTGTGCAGATGGACTCTCAAAAGATAGAAGCGGTGAAGAATTGTCCTAGATCAGTTAGTCCTTCAGATATAAGGAGTTTCTTGGGTTTAGCTGGTTATTGTTGAAGTTTGCTGAAGGGTTTTCATCCATTGCAATACCGTTGACTAAATTGACCCAGAAGAAAGTAAAGTTTCAATGGTCGGAGGCTTGTGAGAAAAGTTTTCAAGAGTTGAAGACTCGACTCACCTCAACACTAGTGTTGACCCTACCTGAGGGCATCGATGGGTTTCTGGTATATTGTGACACCTCAAGGATCAGCCTTGGTTTTGTATTAATGCATCATGGTAAGGTTATAGCCTATGCTTCTAGGCAGCTAAAAGTCCATGAGAAGAACTACCCAACTCATGATCTCGAGTTAGCGGCGGTAGTATTTTCCTTGATGATTTAGAGATACTATTTGTAGGAGGTCCATGTGGATGTGTTTACGGATCACAAAAGCCTACAGTACGTGTTTACCCAGAAGGATTTAAATCTACGTCAGGGGAGGTGGTTGGAGCTTCATAAACATTATGATATGAGTTTCCTCTATCATCCGGGAAAGGCCAATATGATGGAAGACGCTCTTAGCAGGCTTTCCACGGAGAGTGTATCCCATGTAGAAGAGGAAAGGAAGGAATTAGTAAAGGATGTACATCGTCTTGCACGGCTAGGAGTCCGTCTTTTTGAGTCAAAAGATGGTGGTGTCATTATTCAAAATGGGTAAGAATCATCCTTAGTGACTGAAGTTAAAGCCAGGCAAGATGAGGATCGTTGTTTGGTAAATTTGAAGGAAGCCTTTCAGAATAGAAGGTGGAGTTTTCTCCAAAGGGGGAGATGATATACTTCAATATTAGGGTCGCTTGTGTGTTCCAGGTGTTGATAATTTGAGAGATCGGATGTTGCACTAGGCTCATGGTTCCAGATACTCTATACATCCAGGTTCCACCAAGATGTACCGTGACCTACGATACGTGTATTGGTGGAGTGGCATGAAGAAGGACATAGAAGAATTTGTGGCTAAGTGTCCGAATTTTCAACAGGTGAAAGTGGAACATCAAATACCTAGAGGTGTGCTCCAAGACATTAGTATCCCTACTTGGAAGTGGGAGGAGATCAATATGGACTTCATTAAAGGGTTTCGTCGCACTCAATGACAGTATGACTCTATTTGGGTTGTTATAGATAGGTTGACTATGGCAGCTCATTTTCTACCAGTCAAAACTACCGATTCAACGGAGGATTTTGCTAAGTTATACATTCGGGAGTTAGTTCGGTTGTATGGAGTTCCCTTGTCTATAATATCGGATAGAGGTACTCAGTTTACCACCCAGTTTTTGGGATCGTTTCATAAGGGACTTGGTACAGGTCAAGCTTAGCACAACCTTTCACCCACAGATAGATGGTCAGGCCGAGTGAACCATTCAGACTCTTGAGGACATGTTGAGAGAATATGTGATTGATTTCAAGGATAGTTGGGATGGTCACTTGCCTATCCATGAGTTTGAATATAACAACAGCTACAATTCTAGCATTCATATGGCTCCGTTTGAGGCTCTCTATAGGAGAAGATGTAGATTGCCTATTTGTTGGTTCGAAGTCACTAAAGCTGTGTTAGTGGACCAGATTCAGTCAATGAGGCCACAAAGAAAGTTCAGCTTATAAGGGACAGGTTGAAAATAGCTCAGAGTTGCCAAAAGTCTTATACAGATGTGAGGAGGAGGGAGCTAGAGTTTGAAGTTGATAATTTGGTGTTTCTAAAGGTATCTCACATGAAGGGAGTGATGAGGTTTGGAAAGAGAGAAACTCAGTCCTTGTTATGTTGGTTCGCACCGGATTGTGAAACGTGTTGGGAAGGTGGCCTATGAATTGTAGTCGCCCTCAGAATTGGCCTCAGTTCATCTAGTCTTCCATGTATCGCTGTCAAAGAAGTGTTTGGGTGACCCGACTTTGGTTGTTCCGGTGGACAGTGTAGGTGTGAGAGATAGCCTTAGTTATGAGGAGGTTCTGGTAGAAATAGTTGATTGTCAGGTTTGAAAGCTAAGAAACAAAGAAATAGCCTCAATCAATGTTTTGTGGAGGAACCATCATGTTGAGGGAGCTACATGCGAAGCCAAAGAAGATATGATGGCTAAATACCCACATCTATTCCCTTCCGGCTAAGTTTCAGCTTGAGGTATCAGTTTTCTCCCTAGTACTCTATTCAGTTTGATGTTCAGTTCATGTGCCCTAGTTTCTTTCATAATAATGTATGTATTATGATACATAAATTAAATTCAGTCATGTTGTTCAGAGCAGAGTTAGTTACTCCATCGGTTTTCAGCTTATATGTTCAGAATTTGAGTATGTTGATTGCATTCCTTTGCTTTTCAGTTTGATTTCCCACATTCGAGGATGAATGTTCCCAAAGGGGAGATATTATAATACCCCGCAAGCCTTATGATCAGACCCGGGAGTTAAAACGGAGAAAATAAAATTTTCTGCACCAAGTCACAAAATGAGTCGTCGAGTGACCTGTTAGGTGCGCCACGAGTCGTTAACTGACTCACGGGGAGGAGGTTATAATTGGTGGAGTTTTTGAAATATGGGTTGACCACGGGTGTGGCCATGAGTCGTCAGGTGGTCCATGATCAAGGATAGACTGAAGGATGAATAACTCAGGTAGTGCACCTAACGAAGAGTCACCACGAGTCGTCGGGCACTCCACGAGTCATGATGTCCCTTGTGGTGACCAGTGTTGACAAGTTCCAGTGCAGGCAACGAGAAGAAGACCACGAGTTGTGGTGATGGGCACGAGTCATCCAGTCCCTCTTTGGGACTGATAGTTAGTATTCTCCTGAGAATATATTAAGAGCTTTTCCGTATTTTCTAATTTCCTAAGGCCTATACTACGTTTTTTTAAGCTCAGAATAGTATGCTTTAAGAGGGGTAAGTTCATTCTAATCCTATTCTCTTCCATGCATTCAAGTCTATAGGTTCCCAAGGGTGATCAAACCTAGATTCATGAAGTTCTTCCCCAAATTCCCATTGGGCAATAAAGAGAGTTGTGAAATCAGATTTTTATAGGTATGTAGGGTTATGAATGGAACGCCCCACCTTGGGAGGCATGACTGGCACCTAGTGCCCTACTAGGATCTGAACTGACTGAGCCTAAGCACTTCTGGTGCAGGGCTAACACTAACTCTTAAATCAAGGAAACAACGGGCTATATCTCGGCTGTAAATACAACCTCCGGCCAACAAGGCCTTATAGCCACCTATAAAAGAAAACAACTAACAAGAAATAGGTAATAACAGAGAATCCTATGCGGGCCCACAAGACCACCATGATGTCTAGTTATGACTGTGAAGTAAAATCAGTGCTAAGCTAAGCTATGGCCGACAAAGCCGCTAATCTGTCAGCTAAACAAGGCCCCACACGGCCAACATGTAAACTATAACACATATGGGCCCCACATGGACAACACATACACTAACACACATATAGGCCCCACATGGCTAATAACTGATCAGGGGAATATTTATATGCCAAATCGATACTCAAATGCATCACTTTCGCCTTGTTTATCTAACAATGTGTGTATATTCTCATGTAAATTGTATGGA
>JACEIK010001853.1:143564-155501 GCA_018107945.1 Datura stramonium | reverse complement strand
TCGTTACACTGTTGTCTTCATTGTTGTAGTTATAGTAAATTAACACTTTAAAAGGTTTCACCCCGTATTCCTGTTCCTGTGGGTTCGACATTCCGGTTCTCAAAAAGAGCCACTATATTACTTGTACGACCCGTACACTTGCGGGCTCATCAATAACAACTAACCACAAGGAAATATAAACAATCTGCAAGCCGCTAGGAGTAATATGATGGTTGGGATAGGGCCTAGACCTACCCATGAACTATACAATCAAAAAGAAATAACCTTCTATATAAAAGCTCCGAAAGAAAGGAGCTAACTTCTCTGGTGATGCTGGCTGAAAGCTACGAGGGACCTGCTCCTCGTCTATCCGTACTTGCAGGCAAGTAATGTAGCGTCCCAGAAAGGGCATCAGTACAATATGTACTAAATATGTAAGGGGATAATTGTAAATGACTGAAATAAAGAGATAAAACTGAGAATAACTGAAGTGAAGGAATATAGATCATACCTGAGTAATAGAACATCTTTCTGTCTAACTATCAATAACTAAAGCAAACATAAACCTTACCTGGCCCCCATAAGCCGAAAGGTAAAACCAGCACAGAATAACCCACCTGGGGCCCCCATAAGCCCTAGTGAGAACACCTCAGTCTATATACCCCTATCAAAGGTCAAAATGGTAAACTAATAGCTATAGCAGTCCTACCAATCCCCTGGGTCTGCAACTGAGCCCGCTCGGCCCCTGACTGTAACTGTGTCTGAGTCTGGTGGACTCCTGATCACTGCACCCCGGGCACCAGGCTCGACGGGGGTGTATAAAGCCAACCACGAAATATGAGGACCTGGGGCCCCATCTTCGTCCCTGCCGAATGGCATACCACTCTGTAGAGCGACATCATCTCACCCCTAGCGGGGGACGACAGAGCTAATAACCCTGGGGTCGGTCGTGAAGGCTACACGGCCATAATCAACCCCAAACTAAACTTTGAATACAAGTTTTAACTAATAACAATAACTAATCATAGTAGGCATGCTTCTGGTACTCTTTTTGGAACTCAAGCAGAGTTATCATGATAAGGAAACTAACTTGCTGAAAGAAACTGCCTTAACATACCTCGTTCGCTGATTGTAGATTAACTAGCAAGTTTCAGCTCGTATTCAACTGCTCTTCTCCACTACAATCGTATTATTAGAAGAATGAGGCGGATTTCAATACTGAATTTGGAGGAAACGATAACTTTATATATAAATAATAACTATATTTCAACTTAATGGAACACGATTGAAAACTCATAATTTCTCGGAAGTCCAGAAGGGAGAAATGCTTACTTTAAACTTGTGATCGTATTGACGCTAATTTCGAGCAATTCCAACAACTTTAGCTTGGTGGGGTTACAATTCGTCGGGCGAATTTCACGAAACTAACTCCGTAGTAATGCTCCTTGTAGCCTTATACTTCGATACCCGAAGTTAATTTGAATTCTGGCGGCGTTTGACATTGTAAACGGAGGAAATTAGGTTGAAAATGGTGAGTTTCCTTCTCTGGTCGCGGGGTTCTGCTTATTAGGGATGAAATGAAATGATCTGATTAAATATATTAAAGGCTTAAGTGGTGGACACGGGGTCCATGGTACAGACCCCAATGCTCCAATTTTGGGCCGTTCCACGGAGCCCACATGCCAGCGAGGGTCCGTGCCACGTTGCCCCTTTGGGCAGCTGGTCTAGCCTTCTCCCGCACGGTCCCAACTCTGTGCTCGTTCGACCTTTACCCCGGCGCTTCCTCATACGTATTGGACTCTAAAACTTTTAACTAACGTACGAATAGGTAGACTAAACATTAGAAACTTACGGAGTGTAACATACTCCCCCCCTATGGACACGTCCTTGTATGTTAACTCTAGCTTACAGGCGCCCTAACTCTTATACCTACTCATTTTGGAAAAACTTCGATAGAGTCTCCCCCGTAATATGGACTGTCCAGAAATCCTGAAACATAGAAAAGTGCAGTACAGGAGCTTCATATAATACTATAACAACTGCTTCATAATAAGGCCAGAGTCAATTGAGCAATATACATAACAGAAATCATGAAACAATGATTGAATCAATTACTTACCTTACTGCATAATCTAGACTAAGTCTGGGAAAAATGAGGATATCTGGATTTCACGTCTTCCTCAGTTTCCCAAGTCATTTCCTCTCTATTCTTGTTTCTCCATAGTACTTTAAAAGAGGCATTTAGTCCTCAACCTGCGAACCTGCCGATCTAATATAACTACTAGAGTCTCTTCATAGGTTAATTCCTCAGTAACCTGGACATTCTAAACTGGCACAATTCGGGACAGATCCTCTATGCACTTTATTAGCATCGACACATGGAAAACTGATGAACATATTCCAACTCTGAAGGAAAATCTAGCTCGTATGCCACCTGACCTATCCTCCGGAGTATTCGATATGGCCCAATAAACCTCAGAATGAGCTTACCCTTTTTGCCAAACCTCATTATGCCCTTCATTGGCGAGATTTTAGAAATACCCGGTCACCTGCACTGAACTCTAGGTTTCTACGCCTCATATCAGCGTAAGATTTCTGGCGGCTTTGAGTTTTTAGAAGACGTTCTTTGATAAGCTTTACTTTCTCTTCTGGCGGCTCTGAGTTTTTAGAAGACGTTCTCCAACCTCGAACCAACCAACTGGGGACCTACATTTTCTCCCGTATAAAGCCTCATAAGGCGCCATCTGAGTCGTTGAATGGTAACTGTTATTGTAGGCAAACTCAATAAGGGGTAAATGTTCATCCTAGCAGTCTCCAAAATCCAACACACACGCCCGTAACATATCCTCGGGTGTCTGAATTGTACGTTCCGCCTTCCCATCTGTTTGAGGGTGAAGTGCCATACTCAATTTAACCTGGGTTCCCAAACCTCTCTGGAAAGACTACCAAAACCTAGCTTTAAATTGTGCTCCCCTGATAGATACTGGGACACCATGTAAACTGACTATCTCCCAAATATAAAGCTCGGCATAATCTTCAGCTGAGAAGGTGGTCCTAATTAGTAGAAAGTGAGCTGATTTTGTCAACCTGTCAACAATCACCTAGATGGAATCAAATTTACACCTGGTATGAGGTAACCCCATCACAAAATCCATATTAATTGCCTCCCATTTCCACATAGCAATTTCTATCTCTTGTGTCAGTCCGCCGGGTTTCTGATGTTCGGCTTTCACCTGCTGGCAATTAGGACATTGAGCCACAAATTCTGCTATTTCCTTTTTCATTCCCAGCCACCAGTAATTTTCTTTTATATCATGATACATCTTTGTTGAACCCGAATGAAGAGAATAACGGGAATAATGCACCTTGCCCAAAATTTACTGGCGAAGTCTTGCCGCGTCTGAAACACAGAGGCGATCCGTATATCTCAAAACTCCGTCTTTGATTACCTGGAAATCAGTAACTTCCCCTCACTGAACCTTATCTATGAACTGAACTAGGTTAGGGTTTTCGTATTGCCGTTCTTTCACTTACACAACTAACGACAATACTTTCGTATTCTGAATTACTGATGCACTATCTCCCGAATCTACTATACTGACAGCTAAACTTTCTAACTGATGCAATTCTCAGGCCAGTTCCCATTGTCCTAGCTTCAGGTGTACTAAGCTCCCCATGGATTTATGGCTGAGGGCATCTGCTACAACATTGGCTCTCCCTGTATGATACAAAATATTCACATCATAGTCTTTCAACAGCTCTAACCAGCGACCCTGTCATAGATTCAACTCTTTCTGGGTGAAAATGGACTGAAGTATTTTATGATCAGTGAAGATATCCACGTGGACACCATACAGATAGTGTCTCCATATTTTCAAGCCATGAATTACCGTGGCCAACTCTAGATCATGGGTGGGGTAGTTCTTCTCATGCTTCCTCAGTTGTCTGGACGCGTAAGCAATTACTTTACCATGTTGCATCAGAACACACCCTATCCCGATGCTTGAAGCATCGCAGTATACTGCATAATCCTCTGATCCTTCTGGCAAGGCTAATACTGGTGCTGAGGTCAGTCTTTTTTTCAACTCTTGAAAGCTCTGTTCACATGCTTCAGTCCAATGAAATTTAGCTTCTTTCTGAGTTTACTTGGTCAAAGGCGCCGCTAAGGTGTAAAATCCTTCCATGAAACTTCTGTAATACCTAGCTAACCCTAAGAAACTACGTACCTCAGTCGGAATGGTAGGTCTAGGCCATGTTTTCACTGCTTCAATTTTCTGCGAGTCTACCTGAATGCCAGCATCTGACACAATGTGACCCAAAAAGGCTAATGAATTCAGCTGGAATTCACATTTAGAAAACTTCGCATACAACTAGCGATTCCTGAGAGTCTGGAGCACTATTCGTAGGTGATCCCAGTGATCTGCCTCTGAGCAGGAATATACCAGAATATCATCTACTAATACTATCACAAACAGGTCCAGATATGGCTTCAGATGTCGTTCATCAAGTTCATGAACACTGCTGGAGCATTCGTCAGTCCTAAGGACATGACTAGGAATTCAAAATGGCCAAACCTGGTCTTGAAAGCGGTTTTTGGAATATTCCTCTCACGAACCCGAACCTGATGGTACCCTGACCTTAAGTCAATTTTTGAGAAATACTTTTCCCACTGCAATTGGTCAAACAAGTCGTCTATTTTGGGAAGCGGGTACTTATTCTTGATAGTGACTTTATTCAGCTGTCGGTAGTCTATACACATACGGAGGGAGCCATCCTTCTTTCTCACAAATAGGACTGGCGCACCCCATGGCGAAGTACTTGGCCTGATTAAGCCCTTATCTAACAGATCTTTTAACTGCTCCTTTAATTCTCTGAGCTCAGCAGGATCCATTCGATATAGAGGAATAGATATGTGCTAAGTACCTAGTAATAAATCAATTGAATAATCAATTTCCTATTCTGGGGGAATGCTAGGTAGCTTATCCGGGAATATATCTGGAAATTCATTGACTACTGGAAGGGACTGAAGATTTGGAGATTCTGCTTTGAACATCCTGAACTCTGACTATATGATAAATACATCGTTTTGCTATCAATTTTCTCGACCAAAGATAGGAAATAAACCTACCTTTTGGTGTGGCTGCACTACCTTTCCACTCCCGTACAACCTCCCCTGGAAAGTCGAATCGGACAGTCTTGATCCAACATTCAATATCGGCATAGCATGGCGCCAGCCAATCCATACCTATAATTGCATTGAAATTAATCATTTCTAGTTCTATTAGGTCTGCTAAAGTCTGACGACCAACAACCTCTACTCTGCACCCCCGGTAGACCCTCTTGGGTATGATAGAGTCACCAATGGGTGTAGACACTGAAAAAGGTTGCTGGAGTGATTCCGGCATAATACCGAACTTCTGAGTTACTAATGGGGTAACATAAGACAAGGTGGATCCTGGATCTATCAGTACATAAACAGAGAGAGAGCAAATGTTTAGCATACCTGTCACCAAATTCGGTGAAGACTCTGACTCCTGTCGTCTCGGTAAAGCATAAGTGCGATCTGTACCGTTACCTAAGCTAGATGCCCCTGGTCTGCCTCGGCCTTTGCCGGCTGGAGCTGAGGGCCTATGCCATGCTGGAGATGCTGGGGCACGTGATCCTACTGAAGATCTATCCTGTTTGTCCCGATCACTTTGACCCCTGGCTGGAAAATCCCTCATCTGATGACCCTCCTATCCACATGTATAACATATGGTGGAACCATACCTTCACGCCCCGGAGTGACGTCGACTGCAAATAGGGCAAAGCGGCACGGTGAGTCTACTCTACTCCACTCCTCTCTACTGTTGTGAACCTTCTAATCGTGAGCTCTCGCTGGGTCCTGACTGCCCCCGATGACCAGATCCACTCCCCTACTACTGTTGTGGGGTTGGGAGTCTGGGTGGTCTGCCTAAAAATTATGGCCTGGGTCAACCCTAGGACTCCGCCTGTAGTTCTCTAGGTTTGGCTTGACGGCGCTGCTCCTGATCTTCCCTCCTTATCTCCCGTTGCTGCTGTCTAATCCCTTCAATATTCTAAGCAAAAGCCTGGACACAGGGAATATCCATGTCCTCTCACAGAGTGGCCGTAATATAAGTCTCCACATATTCTGGATTCAGCCCCATAATAAACCGATGCACCCTAGTCAGCATGGTTCCACAATAGCTGGTGCATATTCGGCAAAGGAGTCGAACCTCATAGCGTACTCCCAAACACTCATCGATCCTTGCTCTAGTTGTAGAAACTGATCAACCCGGGCCTGTCGAATCTCCCGTGGTAGGTAATGATCCAGAAAAGCCTCTGAGAAGCTAGGCCAAGTCGGAGGGGAAACATCCCTCCCTCGGGAACACTCCCAACACTCGTACCACAGTACGACGATGTCCCGTAGCTGAAATACCTCTAACTCAACCGACTCTACCGGTATAGCATACATCACCCTGAAAATTTGCTGCATCTGATCCAAGAAATC
Organism: Datura stramonium; assembly: GCA_018107945.1. Lineage (NCBI taxonomy): Eukaryota > Viridiplantae > Streptophyta > Magnoliopsida > Solanales > Solanaceae > Datura > Datura stramonium. The sequence goes on along the minus strand of JACEIK010001853.1, from coordinate 149,011 downwards.
CTGATGGTCCTCCTCTCGGTTTGTCCAGGTAAAATGTGGGGGACTCAACACGAGAAACTCCCGGACCCTCAAACTACCAGGTCCTCTTGAGGACTCTGCAACTGTGGGCGCCACTAGCTGATGCTGTGCAACCATCATCTGAGCTAGCATAACAACAACACTCCTGACCTCCTGATCCGATAGTACTGGTATAGGGACTGCTAGAGGCGGTGCCGTCACATTTGCTTCTCCGAGCGGCTCCTGACGTAGTGGAGAGTGCTAGGGAGACCGAGATGAAGTCTCCCTGTCACCCTCAAATCGGGTTGACTCTGACTGAGGCACCCTGCTAGTGCCTTCCCTTGCTGCAACATCCAATGTTCTACCAGCCGTGGGGTGTCGCGGGTCTCTCATTTCTCTGTAGATAAAAGAATATGGTAAGCTTAGGGACTCAACCCTATACTGTACAGTTCTATAGCACGACTGGATAAGAAGAAAGAGTAACCATCCTATCATGCATCGCAGCCTCCTGCCTATAGAATGTAGTGCACAACATATCCATAGACAAGACTCTACTTAGCACGTCTTGCAGACACCCTGGGATACGACCTGCTCTGATACCAAGTTTGTCATGCCACACCTTGGGAGACATGACTGGCGCCTAGTGCCCTACTAGGATCTAAATTGACTGACCTGACTAAGCCTAAGCACTTCTGGTGCAAGGCTAACACTAACTCTTAATTCAAGAAAACAACGGTCTATATCTCAGCTGTAAATACAACCTCCGGCCGACAAGTCCTTATAGCCACCTGTAAAAGAAAACAACTAACTAGAAACAAGCAATAACAGGGAATCCTATGCGGGCGGACAAGATCACCATGATGTCTAGTTATGTCTGTGAAGTAAAATCAGTGCTAAGCTAAGCTATGGCCGACAAGGCCGCTAATTTGTAAGCTAAACAAGGCCCCACACGGCTAACACATACACTAACGCACATATCGGCCCCACATATTAAATACCAGTTAACCACAGGGAAATAGAAATAATTTGCAAGCCTCTAGCAGTAATATGATGGTCAGGACAGGGCCTCAACCTACCCATCAACTGTACAATCAAATAGAAGTAACCTTCTATCTATAAGCTCTGGAAGAAAGGAGCTAACTGGTCTGGTTATGCTGGCTAAAAGCTACGAGGGACCTGCTTTTCGTCTATCTGTACCTGCAGATAAGTAATGTAGTGCCCTAGAAAGGGCGTTAGTACAATATGTACTAAATATATAAGGCAATAACTATAAATGGCTGAAATAGAGAGATAAAATTGAGAATAACTTAAATGAAGGAATAGAGATCATACTTGAGTAATATAACCTCTTACTGTCTAACTATCAATAACTAAAGCAAAAATAAACCTTACCTGACCCACATAAGCCGGAAGGTACAACCAACACAGAATAAACCACCTAGGCCCCCCATAAGCCTTGGTGAGTAGACTCAGTATATGTACCCCTATCCAAGGTCACACTGGTCAACTAATAGCTATAGCCATCCTACCAAACCCCTGGGTCTGCAACTGATCCCGCTCGGCCGCTGATTGTAATTGTTTCTGTGTCTAGTGGACTCCTGATATCTGCACCCTGGGCACTAGGCTCGATGGGGGTGTATAAAGCCAACCATGACATATGAGGACCCGGGACCCCATCTTCTTCCCTAGCGGATGGCATACCGCTCTGTAGAGCGACGTCATCTCGCCCCTGGCGGGCGACATCACAGCTAATAACCCTGGGGTTGGTCGTGAAGGCTATACAGGCATAATCCACCCCAAACTAAACATAGAATATGAGTTTCAGCTTAACAACAACTAATCATAATAGGTATGCTTCTGGTACTCTTGCTGGGACTCAAACTGAGTTATCATGCTAAGAAAACTAATTTGCCGAAAGAAACTACCTTAACATACCTCGTTCGCCAATTACTGATTAACTGGCAAGTTTCAACTCGTATTCAACTGCTCTTCTCAACTTCTCTTCTCAACTGCAATTGTATTATTAGAAGAATGAAGCTAATTTCAATACTGAATTCAGAGGAAATAATAACTTTATATATAAATATTAACTATATTTCAACTTAACGGAACACGGTTGAAAACTCATAATTTCTCGGAAGTATAGAAGGGAGAAATTCTTATTTCAAACTTGTGATCGTATTGACACTAATTTGGAGCAATTCCAACAACATTAGGTCGGCGGGGTTACGATTCACCGAGCGAATTTCATGAAACTAACTCCGTAGTAATGCTTCCTGCAACCTTATACTTCGATACCCGAAGTTAATTTGAATTCGGGCGGCGTTTGACAGCATAAACAGAGGAAATTAGGATGAAAATGGTGAGTTTCCTTCTCTGTTCGCGGGGTTCTGCCTATTAGGGATGAAATTAAATGATCCGATTAAATATATATAAGTCTTGGGCGGTGGACACGGAGTTCGTGGCACAGAACCCAATGCGCCAATTTTGGGTCGTGTCATGGAGCCCAACGCACTAGGGAGGGTCCGTGCCGCATTGCCCCTTTGTGCAGCTGGTCCGGCCTTCTCCCCCGCGGTCCCAACTTCGTGCTAGTTCGACCTTTCCCCGGGACCTTCCTCGTATGTATTAAACTCTAAAACTCTTAACTAACATATAAATAGGTCGACTAAACATTAGAAACATACGGGGTGTAACAATGAATGGATGTATTCATCTACACCCATGCCCAATCCCTCTTAAACCCATAAAATTCTAGTTGATGAACCTAAGGGGTTTTAACACAATATGTGAATTCTCTATGGATAAATCATGAGTATGATCTAGGCATGTTTCTAATGTTGAATTATGATTAATGGGCATATTTTACCATGTTATCAATTACAAATTATGTTTTCAAAAGTTTTACAAATTAGGATGCCCAATCATGAAAATTCAGGAATGTTAAGATCTATGATATAAGTATTCAAGCATGATGAGATATATATCAAGAAAGTATGATTGCAAAGTACACATGTCTATATCTATGTTTTTGAAGGAATTAAGCTATGTCAAGCATGTTTATGTATTGGGCAAGCCCATATGATCAAGTGTATTTCATGATTTATCTAAACTTCATGTATTAGCTTATCACATGGATTTTGGAGTCTAAACTACCATTCTTTTTCAGGTTGTGGTATGGTTGGAGCCCAAGGTTCCTCATGTTATGATTTCAGATTTATGCATTTATGTTATGAGTCAGCTTCGTCATTAGGTGATGGTTCAGCTTCGTTGAAAAACAACAGAGAGAATATGCATGTTTTTGGGAGTAGTATCTAGAACCGAGTAGGCTAAGGGTCAGTGAACCCTATGCCTCAAAACCATGTGCTACTGTAGGTAAGTTCAGATTATTTGGGACCTCCCTTGTGAGCTTCCCCGCCCTCAAGGGGCCTTCAGCTTGATATTTATATGATTGTAGCAACCTTAGCCCTTGCAAGGCTTCGAACGACTCTATCCATTTGGGTGTGACAGTCAGGATCACGTAAGCTCTATCGTGGTAATGTCGGTTATATGATGAGTCTCTCATTGTTCCTCATGAATTCAGTTATGCATATTCATCAGTCATGATATTACGTTTTCAGCAGGTTTAACCTAGTGATCAGTTTTACTTATAATTATCAGTTTTCAGCTTTGGGTCATTCGATTCAGCTATGATATTTAGTTATGTTCATATCATGATTTCTGAAAATAGCATGCAAGCCCTACTCTCAAAATCTTATCTTAATTATATTTTCATGATATGCATGATTTATGATTTTACTTACTAAGCGGTTTTACTTACCTTACATACTTGGTACTTTTCATGTACTGACCGCATTCTCTATGGTGTATCATTTCATGATACAGGCTCAGATATCCAGGCTCAGTCCCGCCAGTAGCCAAACTCTCAGTATTAGCATACTCTAGCCAGAGTTGGTGAATCCTCATCTTCCGTGGACCCTTTATCAGTTGTAGTCAGTATTTTTAGTTTCAGAATATATTGAGTTAGTTGGGTTCATGTCCCATCAACTCGTCACTAGTAGAGGCTTTTCAGACATAGTATGTATGCAGTATTCAGCCTTTTGTTATGTATTCAGATGATGTGATATTTTCAGACTTCCGCTTGATTCTATATGTTAGACATTCGCTTGACTATGTTGATTTTAGATATCATGTTCATGCCATCGGTCGAATTGGAGCCTCCACGGGTTGTTTGTCCCGTGTCTCAGTCCGAGCCTATGTTTGGGTCAAGACAATATAACTTCTTTTTTTGGGGTCAACAACATTCTTGGGCTTGACTCCCCCATCAGCCAACACCTTCCCGCTCCTTGTGACAATAGTTGGCCAAACAATAATTGTCCTTATTGAGATTAGGCATTGTGTCACTAGGGAGAGTCCCTTTCATTCTGGAGTTCATTTGAGTAGATAAGTGATTCATTTGAGCTTCCAAGTGTTTAATAGAAGCTGAATGCAAACTCGCTATTTTGGCGAGGTTGGATACCTTCCATTTTAACTCTTTTACCCCGCTATCCGTAGACTCAGCCTTCTTGAGGACTCTAGATAACATTTCTTAAATCTTAGAGTTACCTGCATCACTCACCCTGGGTTGCAATTAGGGGGTTTCAGCCTTTGGGGAGGGAACATATGGGTTTGATTTTTAGTGATAACATTCCCCATCACGATTTTGCTCATGATTATCACATGTTTCATTTCTATCAACCAAACATTGGTTGTTGCAGTTTCTCCGACCTTGATTCTCTTCCCATGGACACCAAGGGCCTTGGTTGACACCTTGATACCATGGGCAGGAGCCCCCTATTTGACACTCCTTGTTTAGAGAGAATGTAAGCGATCATTATATCAAATTAAACAACTCGATGGGTGTTGGGGTCAAATCCCACAAGGAATAGAGAATGATTTACACAAGAAATGTTTAATGAATTGAATTGATTCACATCTGAGTAATATAAACATAAAAGTAAATTTTTGAGGAAGTGAATGCAATAATATTGTGGACTCTAAAATCAGCTAATCAAGAGAGCAAGATAACAAAAATCGAGAATTAATAGTGAGAAAAGGCCAGAGATGTGGTGTAGATGGGATGTCAATCAAATCGAAATTTACTAAACAATCACGCTATTAATAATATGTTTAAATAACCTTGAAAAAGATGGAGCCCGATGTATTTCAATCACTTGGGTGCCTTATCCTCAAGTCCTTTGGAACCTCAAGGTGCAATTCAACTATTTCTATATGGTTCAGGTTAGAGGCTGAGCTAATTCTAGCCATCAACCTCTAAAGGGAGTATGACCATGGATTTTGGCTATTTCTAGTCCAACCCCACATAATCAAATACCAATCCACTATTATGTTCTCCCACATTACTTAATTCTTTTTTTTAAAGAAAAATTCAAGTAAGAAAATAATATCCATAT
>JACEIK010001853.1:106421-132261 GCA_018107945.1 Datura stramonium | reverse complement strand
CAAAACAACAATTAATAACTTAAAACCAAAACAAAATCATGTATTCACAATCATACCATGTGGTTTCAACCCTAGAGGAAGTGTTCTAGCCACTCAAGTTTGTATAATTACAAGAAAACATAATTAAAGTAACATACTTACAAGAAATGTTAGAAGAGAAGATGAAATTGATGAACCCTACGTGAGTTCTCCCACTTCTCCCTTCACTCCTTCGCAGTTTTTCAGAAATAAGTCGTGACAAAAAGTTTTTAGGAGCTAAGGGACCTATTTATAATAAATGTGAGGTGTATAAAATTATTCCCGGCATGAAATAGCTCCGTGTCACGTAGGTTATCGCTCCAATTTACCTCCGTGACACGGAGGAATCGCGGATGCACACTGGAAAACACATAAAACCGTCTCCAGGCAGAAGCTGACTGCGTTGGCAGTGTGTCACGCTGCTTGTGCAGCGAGTTTGAGGGCGTCTCATGGCTCTTGTCGCACAGCCTGCCTTCCGTTGCACATTTCCAACGTGCAGGTGGGCTGTTTCGCGTGTCCCTCTTGCTGACGTTCGTGTTTTACTTCCGATTCCATGCCTCCACTTCACCAACTCATGGATTAGTTCATCAAATTCATTTTAAACCTACAAAAACAAGAACTAATCATGTTGGTTAGTATATATCTTCACATTTACATAAAATAACATGAGAATGTATATAAANATAAAATAACATGAGAATGTATATAAATAAGTAAATAAACAAGATGAAAACTAAGTTATAAAGTATCACTTGGGCATGCCATTTTGCCCAAGATCACTTGTCCATTAGTTTGTGAGTCGAGGGCTGACTCTTCTCTGCCCCTGTTTATTGGTCGAGCCTTTCTTTGGTGTTCCCTTCGGTGTCATTGTTCTTGTGGAATAATGATTAGGATGCGAGATGTGAGTATATGAAATAAAAAATTTTGTGCTTACTTTCAGATGGGACGAAAGACTTGACGACTCGTTGCCACTGGCAACGACTCGTGAGGTCACTCGTCATTTATAGGTCAAGAGTCGTCTGTTGGTTCTAGTGTTCTCGATGACTGGTCATGATGAGTCATTGCTTGTGGCAACGAATCATTAGGCCAGTCATGGAATGAGCATATGACTTATATAAAATCCCCCTCTGGACGAGTTACATCACGAGTCGTGAGGTGATACCACAACTCATTATGTGGCTCGTGCTTAAGATTTCCTTAACAGTAGTGGTGTCGGGTAATATAACGATTCTTTTGGCATTCCCACAAGTCATTACATGAGGCATCATCAATAGGTATAAGAAAACTACCTACTCCCTTACTCAATCTCAACCGATTCTCAATCCCTTAGGCACAAACCATTTTTTCTCCTAACTTACAGTGTTCAAGATCACAATCAAATTCATGACAGCCTAGGGTTGCATCTTAAGTACTAAATCATTAAGGTCATCACTGTTTTACAAACATGAGTAAGTAAAAATTTATATATAAAAATATATTAATACTCACAATTTCACTTGTGGTAGTGAGTAAATTTATCGACTTTGAGCAGATTCGTGTGCTTGGGTGATTTGAGAGTAGACATGCGTGTGGGTGTGATTTGAAAATGGGAAGTGATTTGGGAAGATCAGAAATGAGAAATTTGAGCTTTAGAGTTTGATTTTAGAACTTGTGAGAAAATCAGACTGGAATTTTGAGTGTTTTATACATTTTGAAAACAAAGTTTACCCTATTTATACGTGGGTCGGGTCGGGTTATGAATTTTATTTAAATACACCACAACCCACGTGATGAGTCTTTAAGTGAAGCACGACTCGTTCAATTTGTTGTTTTAGTGTTCAAGTATAGAGAACTTACCTGGGACCTAATGATTTATACAATGACTCATGGTGTTACCCAACGAGTCATGTCATGAGTCGTTGCCCCTGTACTCTGATGGACCCTCAATATTTCCAAGATGAGTCACTTGAAGAATCGTTGAGTTACCTAACAATTCATTGAGTCACTCGTTGTTAGCTTTCTAGCTCGACTATCTCTATCAACCACTAGACACGATGGAGGACCTAACGACTCATTGCCACTGGTGATGACTCGTTTGGTCAACCATTATCTACATTGTTTCTTCGTCAATGATCACGAGTAGTCTTGACGAGTCATTCAGTCAGGTAAGGACTTGTCCCGTGCTCTTTGGCACCAGCATCTCAAGTTCTTATTTTAAATTCCATCTTCAAGATCACCTGCACACATCAACATATGTAAGCATTATACATATATTATAATTTCAACTTGGGTTGCCTCCTAATAAGAACTTGATTTAACGTCGCGGCACGACGCAGGTATCTTGATTACTCAGACTTCACAAAAATACCTCCACGAGTTTCCTCCCATGTAGCGCCTGATTTAATGTCGCGGCACAATGCAAGTCCCCAGATTAATCTGTTATACCTCGAAAGCCCAAAGATCAGACCCGGGAGTTGAAACGGAGAAAAAGGTAAAATTCTACAGTAGGCTCAGAACGAGTCGTGAGGAGACTCATAAGGACCGCCCATGAGTCGTGATGTGACTCGTGGGGAACGCCAAGGTATTTAGTGAGGAGGTCGGAAGAAATGAGACCCCACGAGCAAGACCACAACTTGTGGTCAGGCCCTACGAGTTGTTGGGTCAACCTTGGGGGAGGGGAATTAGGAAACAAAAAGAATATGGGTAGTAGACTTGACGGGAAGTCACCACGAGTCATGGTCAATCCCCACGATTTGTGGGGTGAGTCGCTAGCAAGACTGGAATAAAATTTGATGAGGCAAGGAAGTGTATGTCACAGATGGTGACCATGAGTCGTGGTAATCCATAACGAGTCGTTAGGTCAACCGTTAGGGCTACCTAGCAGTTATGTTTTGCGAATTTAGTACGGGATTTTCCGTAATCCCTAAGTTCTTAAGGCCTAAACTACAACTTTTTGGGTTATGAATAGTGACTTTTAAAGGGGTTAAGTTCATTTTAGGCCTTATTCATTCATGCAAACAATGTAGACAAGTTTGAGAGGGTGATCAAGCTATTGTTCCTCAATTTCCTTCAATTCTCTATTTGGCATTCAAAGAAGTGTTAGCATTAGCAACCAACAGGTATGTAGGGTAATGGATGGGTGATTTTTTTCACACCCATGCCCAATCCTTCTATAAAGTATGAAATTTTATGTCTAATATATGGGGTTTTAACCGAAGTGCATGAATCTTCGATTTCTATACATGGGTATGATTTGATCATGATGCTATTATTGAATTATAAAGCATGGGCAATTTTTATAATGTTTTCAATTAAAAGTCATGTATCTAGCTTATTGAATTAAAAGCCCATTGTTGAGATGCTTATGAAAGATGAGATTAGCGATGAATATGTGATGATGATGAGATATTAGGATGAAACGCATGTTTTAAAGCTACCCATTTTTACAGTTATGTTTTCAATGAAAATTGACTATTTCTAAGTATGATAAAGCTTTGGGCAACGCCCGCATATTAAATATGAATGATGATTTTCCTGAATTAAGCTTACCACATTGTTTTGGAGCAAAGACTCCAATTTATATTCTTAGCTTGTGGTATGTTTTGTGTTAAAGTTTTTATACGTATAGCTTACCACACGGTTTTGGAGAGAAGGCTCCCAATTATGTTTTTAGCTTGTGGTATGTTTTGAGCTAAAGCTTCTCATATGCATGATTTCATATTTGAGATGTATTTGATCATTGAGCTTCCTCAATAGACGATGTTGAGCTTCGTTATAAAATGATGTAGAGCATATGAATGTTTTAGGAGTAATTCCTAGCACCGAGTAGGCTAAGTGTCGATCACCCTATGTCTCAGAACCATGCACCAATGTAGGTTTAGATATTATGACTTTGGGACCTCTCCTTGCGAGCTTCCCCTGCCTGGATGGGCCTTCAACTTGATATCGATATAATGGTATCATCCATAGCCCTAGCAAGGCTTTTGATGGCTCTACCCACTTGAGTGTGATAGTTGGGACCACGTAAGCTCTATCGAGGTATGTTGGTTAAATGACGAGTCTCGCATTATTCCTCATGATTTTAGATATGCATGTTTCATTACTCGTGATATTTATATAAATGCATGTTCTAAAGTATGTTTGACTCAATGTTTAGCTTTACTTAAAAATATCAGAATTCATCTTTGAGTTAATCGATTCAGTTATTATTCTATGAAGTTATGTTATGTTATGTTATATTATGAAGAGATCATGATTTCAGAAAGAAAGCATGCAAGCCTTACTCTAAGATTGTTGTGTTTACATTGACATTATGCATTGTCTTTAAAATTTTATTTACTTTAGCGATTTTAGTTACCTTGCATACTCGGTACATTTCACGTATTGACCGCATACTCTATGTTGTATAGTTTCATGATATAGGACCTATCTCTCAGATTCAGCCCCTCAGCTTATAAGAGTTAACACTCTATTTGTGGGTGAGTCGTCATTTCCCGATTACTAGACTATTCAGCTTTCCTTTATGTATTTCAGTTTCAGCTTTATTGAGTTAGTTGGGGTCTTGTCCCATCAACTCGTCATGTTTAGAGGCTTTTTCAGACATATGTATGTATTCAGCTTCGAATTTTGTATTTTGATGTTATGTTCAAGTCAGACTTTCCACTATGATTATATTGTGACTGTTTAGTTTCTTGATTGATTTTAGATGTATTCTTATTCCATGTGTCGACTTGGGGTCTCTCAGGGCTCCTTGTCCCGTTATACGGTCCGGACCTCTGTTAGGGTCGTCACAAACTTGATATTAGAGCCATAGTTTCAAAGTTTATTGGAGTGGCTGAAAGACACGTTACGTAGAGTCTTTTTCATGGGTGTGAAGCGCCCCACTCTTATGATGAAGAGGCTACGAGACATTTCAGAGATGTTCCCTTCTTTCATGATCTATGTCGTTCGATGAAAAGTCTTTCTATCCTTCTAATTCATGCTATTTGCGATTGAAGAATCATGGCTCCTCGAAAAATGAATGGTAGGAGAAATAGAAATGGTGAAGGCCATGAGGATGGAAACGGTAATGGGCACCAACAAGCCCCACCATTTCAGGAGCACCAGGCACCAGAGCCAGTCGCACATGCTGAGTTACGGGCTGCTATATAGATGCTTGTGTACGCCTTGACCGATTAGGTTAATTAGCAGGCCGTTGCATATGTTCCACAGAATGGAAATGCAATAATGGCTCAAGTCAGAGACTTTTTGAGGATGAACTCGCAGGAGTTCCTCGAATTTAAGGTAGATGAGGATCCACATGAGTTCATAGATGATATAGTGAAGATTACCCAAGTCATGGAGGTGAATGGAGTTGAGTGTGCAAAGTTGGCCTCTTACTAGTTGAAGGGGGCCGCGCATATCTGGTTCCACAATTGGAAGGATAGCAGAGTCGCCGGAGCAGGTCCTGTCACTTGGGAAGAGTTTCATGTTTCCTTTCTAGACCGGTTCTTCTCTCATGAGATGAGGGATGAGTTCATTAATTTGAAGCAAGGGAGGATGGAAGTACAAGAGTATGCCCTTGAGTTCTCTCGCTTATCGAAATATGCCCCAGAGTTAGTAGTTGATAAAAGGGCGGGGGTGAGCAGGTTCGTGCATGGAGTAACGGGTTATTTGGACAAGGATTAGAGGACCTCCATTCTCCATCAAGATATGGATTTCCCATAGATAGTGTTGTATGCACAATAGATGAAGGCGACACATCTGAGAGAGAAAGGGAGGTGAATAGGGCCAGGACTAATGACCATAAATTCTCCCAATCGAGGTCAGGTGGTGGTTACCGATAGCAGACTAAGAAGCAATCACCAGTACTGAGTGTGCCATCGAGGCCTAGACATGATCAGAGAGAGCGAGCATCAGGCTCGAGGGGTTAGAGCAGCAGACCCGCAAATTCTAGCATCCCAGCTTGTCATAGATGTGGTCAGGGACACACAGGGCAGTGCTTGGCAGGTTCAGGTGCTTGTTTCGGTTGTAGGAAGCCAAAACATATGCTTAGATTTTGTCCAGCAGCGAGACATGATCTGTTTGGGGGCCGAGGTCCAGCTTCTAGCTCAGCAGCCCCTCCCGCACGCTCAACACATTAGGGGGCATCTACTAGCATAGCTAACGGTCAGTGCTAGAATAGATTCTATGCTTTAGCATCCCGTCAGGAGCAGGAGGTTTCCCCAGATATGGTCATTGGTATGTTACGAGTTTTTCATATTGATGTTTGTGCTTTGTTAGATCTGGGGGCTACCATGTGTTTCGTGACACCTTACGTGGCTAGTAGCTTCGGAGTCAGTCCTGAAGTCTTGTCAGAACCCTTCTCAGTATCTACTCCGGTAGCTGACTCAGTTATAGCTAGAAGGGTGTATAGATGTTGCCCAGTCTCAGTCCTTTAGAAGGTCACTTCAGAAGATTTGATAGAGTTAGCCATGACCGATTTTGTTGTTATTCTCGGTATGGATTGGCTATTTGCATGCTATGCTTCAGTTAATTGTAGAAACCGGGAAGTAGAGTTTAGATTTCCAAGTGAGCCAGTCTTAGAATGGAAGGGTGGTCAGTTGTTCCTGTAGGTCGTTTCATTTCCTACCTTAAGGCCAGAAAGATAATTTCTAATGGTTGTGTATACCATCTTGTTAGGGTTAAGGATGTTGAGTACGAGACCTCGACTATCCAATCAATTTCAGTAGTACGTGATTATCCAGAGGACTTTCTTTATAATTTTCTAGGTGTTCCTCCCAAGCGGGAGATTGACTTTGGTATTGACCTTCTTCCTGACATGCAGCCTATATCTATTCCTCCCTATAAAATGGCTCCAGCCAAGCTAAAGAGTTGAAAGAGCAGTTGAAGGACTTGTTAGATAAGGGTTTCATTAGACCGAGCAAGTCCCCATGGGGTGCACTAGTTCTCTTTTTCCAAAAGAAAGATGGTTCTCTTAGCATGTGCATTGATTATCACCAATTGAACAAGGTCACCGTCAAGAACAAGTATCCTTAACCCATGAGCGATAATTTTTTTGACCAACTTTAGGGTGCCACATGTTTCTTAATGATAGATCTTAGATCCGGTTATCATCAGCTTAAAGTTCAAGAGAGTGACATCTCGAATACACCCTTCAAGACGCGGTATGGTCATTATGAGTTTGTAGTTATGTCTTTTGGACTAACGAATTCTCCTGCAGCTTTTATGGATCTAATGAATAGGGTGTTCAACCCATACCTGGACATGTTCGTGATCGTGTTCATTGATGGCATCCTTATATACTCTCGGAGCGAGGAGGAACATGCCTCTCATTTGAGAGTAGTGCTTCAGACTCTCAAGGATCATCAGTTATATGCCAAATTTAGCAAGTGCGACTTCTGGTTGAACTCTTTAGCCTTTTTGCGCCATGTGGCGTCAAGTGGGGGAATAAGGGTAGACTTTTAGAAAATCGAGGCGGTGAAAAATTGGCCTACACCGGTGAATCCTTTAGATATTTGGAGTTTCTTGGCTTTGGCTAGCTACTATTAGAGATTTGTTGAGTGTTTCTCATCCATTGCAACACCTTTGATCAAAATTACCCAGAAGAAGGTGAAGTTCCAATGGTCGGACGCTTATGAGAAGAGCTTCCAAGAGTTGAAGACTCGACTTACTTCAGCACCGGTGTTGACCCTACTTGAGGGTACCGATGGATTTGTGGTGTATTTCAATGCTACAAGGATTGGACTTGGTGGTGTGCTGATGCAACATGGGAAAGTGATAGCATATGCCTCTAGACAATTGAAAGTTCATGAGAAGAGTTACCCGACCCATGATCTTGAATTGGTTGCGGTGGTGTTTGCATTGAATATATGGCGACATTACTTGTATGGGGTCCAGGTGGATGTGTTTATGGACCATAAGAGCTTACAGTATGTAGATGAAGGGAAAAAGGAGTTGGTGAAAGATATGCATCGACTTGCTAGGTTGGGAGTTAGGTTAGTCGGTTCGACCAATGGCGGTGTTGTTTTTCAGAATGGATCAGAATCGTCCTTGGTGACTGATGTGAAAGCTAAACAAGATGAGGACTCGATTTTTGTAAGGTTAAAGGAAGCCTCTCAAAATCAGAAGGTAGAAGTCTTCTCCCAAGGGGGAGATGGTGTGCTTCGGTAGCAGGGTCGCTTATGTGTTCCAAATGTTGATGACTTGAGGAGTTGGATGTTGCATGAGGCTCATGGATCCAGGTATTCTATCCTTACAGGTGCTACCAAGATGCACCATGACTTACATGAAATTTATTGGTGGAATGGCATGAAGAGGGATATTGCAGAATTCGTAGCCAAGTGTTCAAACTATCAGCAGGTAAAGGTTGAGCATCAGAGACTAGGAGGCGTACTTCATGATATCAGCATTCCTACTTGGAAGTGGGAAAAAATTAATATGGATTTTATCACTGGTTCGCCTCGTACTTGTCGACAATACGATTCCATTTGGGTTGTGGTATATAGATTGACAAAGGCTACACATTTTCTACCGGTTAAAACCACGGATTCAACAGAGGATTATGCCAAGCTCTATATCCGGGAGTTGTTCCGATTGCATGGAGTGCTCTTATCCATCATTTCAGATCGAGGAACTCAATTTTGGAAGTCGTTTAAAAAAGGATTGGATACACAGGTTAAGCTCAGCACAGCATTTCACCTGCAAACGGATGGTCAAGCGGAGCGGACAATCCAGACACTCGAGGACATGTTGAGAGCATGCGTAATTGAGCATTTACCATTTATCGAGTTTTCCTTCAATAACAACTATCACACTAATATCCAGATGGCGCTGTTCGAGGCTCTCTACAGGCGGAGGTGGAGGCCACCCATCGGATGGTTTGAGGTTGGTGAGGCGGCAATTATAGGGACGAATTCGGTTCATGAAGCAATGGAGAAGGTTCAGTTGATAAGTGACAGGTTGAAAACTTCCCAGAGTTGCCAAAAGTATTATGCGGACGTGAGAAGAAGAGAATTAGAATTTGAAGTCGATGACTGGGTATTTCTGAGAGTGTCTCCCATGAAGGGAGTGATGCGATTCGGAAGGAAAGGGAAACTTAGTCCCCGTTATATCAGCTCGTACCGGATAGTGGACGTGTTGGCAAGGTGGCTTATGAGTTGGACTTGCCTTCATAATTAGCTTCTATGCATCCAGTTTTTTACGTATCTCTTTTGAAGAAGTGTTTGGGTGATCCATCTTTAGTTGTCCCAGTGGACAGTGCTGGTGTAAAAGATAGCCTTAGCTATGAGGGGGTTCCAATGGAAATACTTGATCGACAGGTACGAAGGCTAAGGAAAAAGGAAGTAGCTTCAGTTAAAGTGTTATGGAGGAATCAGCATGTGTGAAGGAGCTACATAGGAGGCCGAAGCGGATATGATGGCTAGATACCCATATTTATTCTCTACTGGCTCGGTTTCAGCTTGAGGTATCGGTTTTTCCCTAAAATCTATTTAGTTCATGTTTAGTGCATGTGCACAAGTTTCTTTTATGTATGTGGATGTATGTATGATTCGTGAATTAAGTTCAGCTGTGTAGTTTGAATCAGAGGTAGTCATTCCATCAATTTTTAGTTTAAATGATCAGTATTTGAATATGATAACTGCATATCTCTTCTTTTTTATGTGTTTTCCAACATTCGGGGATGAATGTTCCCAAGGGGGAGATATTGTTATACCCCGGAAGCCCAAAGATCAGACTTGGGAGTTGAAACGGAGAAAAAGTTGAAATTCTGCAGCAAGATCAGAATGTGTTGTGAGGAGACTCGTGAGGACTATCCACAAGTCATGATGTGACTCGTGCGGAAGGCCCTGGTATTTGATGAGGCGGCTGGAAGAAATGATACCCCACGGGAAAGACCACAACTTGTAGTTAGGTCCCACGAGTCATTGGGTCAGCTGTGGGGGAGGGGAATTAGGAAAAGGAAAGAATGTGGGTTGTAGACTTGACGGGAGGTCCCCACAAGTCATGTTCAGTGCCCACGATTCGTGGGGTGAGTCGTTAGAAAGCATGGAATAAACTTTGACGAGGAAAGGCAGTGTACATCACGGATGGTGACCACGAGTCGTGGTCACCCATAACGAGTCGTCAGGTCACCCGTTAGGGCCACCTGGCAGTTATTTTCTGCGAATTTAGTAAGGGTTTTTCCATAATTTCTAAGTTCCTAAGGCCTAAACTATGATTTTTTGGGTTATGAATAGTGACTTTTAAAGGGGATAAGTTCATTTTAGGCCTTATTCATTCATGCATGCAAGGTAGACCAGTTTGAGAGGGTGATCGAGCTATTGTTCCTCAATATCCTTCAATTCTCTGTTGGGCGTTCAAAGAAGTGTTAGAATCAGCTACCAACAGGTATGTAGGGTTATGAATGGGTGATTGTTTTCACACCCATGCCCAATTCCTCTCAAAAGTATGAAATTCTATGTCTAATCTATGGTGTTTTAACCCAAGTGCATGAATCCTTGATTTCTATACATGGGTATGATTTGATTATGATGCTATTATTGAATTATGAAGCATGGAAAATTTTTATAATGTTTTCAATTAAAAATCATGTATCTAGATTATTAAATTAAAAGCCCATTGTTGAGATGTTTATGAAAGATGAGATTGTTGATGAATATATGATGATGATGAGATATTATGATGAAAGGCATGTTTTAAAGCTACCCATGTTTACAATTATGTTTTCAATGAAAATTGACTATTTCTAAGTATGATAAACCTTTGGGCAATGCCCATATGTTAATTATGAATGATGATTTTCCTGAATTAAGCTTACCATATAGTTTTGGAGCAAAGACTCCCCATTACATTCTCAGCTTGTAGTACGTTTTGAGTTAAAGTTTTCCTACGTATAGCTTACCACATGCTTTTGGAGCGAAGGCTCCCAATTATGTTTTCAGATTGTGGTATGTTTTGAGCTAAAGCTTCTCATATGCATGATTTCATATTTGAGATGTATTTGATCATTGAGATTCATCAATACACGATGTTGAGCTTCGTTATAAACAATGTAGAGCATATGCATGTTTTGAGAGTAATGTCTAACACCGAGTAGGCTAAGGGTCAATCACCCTATGCCTCCGAACTATACGCCTATGTAGGTTTATACATTATGACTTTGGGACCTCCCCTTGAGAGCTTCCCCTGCCCGAATGGGCCTTCAGCTTGATATCGATATCATGGTATCGTCCCTAGTTCTGGAAAGGCTTTGGACGGCTCTACCCACTTAAATGTGATAGTTGGGACAACATAAGCTCTATCGTGGTATGTCGGTTAAAAGACGAGTCTCCCATTGTTCCTCATGATTTCCGATATGCATATTCATTACTTATGAGATTTATGTAAATTCATGTTCTAAAGAAGGTTTGACTTAATGTTTAGCTTTACTTATAAATGTCAGAATTCAACTTTGGGTCAATAGATTGAGTTATGATGTTATGAAGTTATAGATCATGATTTCAGAAAGAATGCATGCAAGCCCTACTCTCAGATACTTATGTTTACGTTTATATTATGCATTTTCTTTAAATTATTTTCTATACTTTAGTAGTTTACTTACCTTGCATTCTTGGTAAATTCCACGTACTGACCGCATACTCTATGTTGTATCATTTCATGATACAGGACCCAGTTCTCAAATTCAATCCCGCTCGTAGTCAGCTTATCAGAGTTAGCACTCTAATTGTGGGTGAGTCCTTATTTACTAAGGACTAGACTATTGAGCTTTCCTTTACGTATTTCAGTTAACTTTTTTGAGTTAGTTAGGGTCTTGTCCAATCAAATCATCATGTTTAGAGGCTTTTCAGACATATGTATGTATTCAGCTTCGGATTTCATATTCTGATGTTATGTTCAAGTTAGACTTCCGCTATGGTCATATTATGACTATTAAGTTTCTTTATTGAGATTATATGTATGCTTATGCCATGGGTCGACTTGGGGTATCTCTGGGCTCTTTGTCCCGTGTTATGATCCTGGCCTCTATTCGGGTCGTGACATACTCAGACTTTACCTAGAGCCCAAAGGTCCACCAGTTTAATTTCTTCTCTCTTTCCCAAATATTCTTTCACTTGTTAACCATTCACCTTGAATAGTTTGCCTTCATGGTTTTCAAATTCAATTGCCCCATAGGAGAATACTTGGACCACTCGAAATGGTCCCAACCATTTGGAGTTCAACTTTCCAGGAGACAGGCGAAGCCTAGAGTTAAATAGCAACAGCATATCACCAGGCTGAACTCTCTCTGCTCAATCTTTCGGTCATGTTGAATTTTCATCGTCAGTTTATAAATTTTTGAACTTTCATAGGATTTCAAACAAAATTCATCTAACTCATTCAACTGATCAAGCCTCAAGTTCGCAGCATCACCCCAATTCATATTCAGCTTCTTAAGTGCCCACATATCTTTGTGCTTAAGTTCGACCGGAAGATGACATGCTTTCCCATACACAAGCTAATACGGAGACATACCTATAGGGGTCTTGAATGCGGTCTGATAAGCCCATAACGCATCATCTAGCTTCTTCGACCAATCTGTCCGGTTAGTATTCATGGTCTTTACTAGGATGGTCTTTATCTCCCGGTGGGAGACCTCAACTTGCCCACTAGATTGTGGATGATTAGGTGTTGCCACCCTATATTTCACCCCTTATTTCTCCAACAAAGTATGAAACATCCGGTTTCAGAAGTGCGAACCCCTATCACTAATGATGGATCTGGGTGTCCCAAATCTGGCGAAAATATTCCGCTTCAAGAATGTTGTGACACTCTTACCTTCATTGTTTGGAAGTGAAATTTCCTCCACCCACTTTGAAACATATTCCACAGTTACAAGTATTTACTTCATCTCGTTTGAGCTCACAAATGGGCCCATGAAGTCAATGCCCCAGACGTCAAACAACTCAATGATAACGATGGGAGTAAGAGGGAGCTCATGCCTCCTAGATATGCCTCCTTGCCTTTGGCATGAATTACATGTCTTTGTAAAATCATGTGCATCTTGGTGAATGGTTGGCCAATAGTACCCATATTGCAGAATTTTATAGGCTCTGCGAATCTAGCTGTGGTGGCCTCCAACAGGGAATGAGTGGCAAGCCTCCAATATGCTCAACATCTCAACCTCGGGCACACATCTCTGAATCACCCCATCAACACATATGCGGAGTAAGTAAGGGCCATCCCAAAAAAACTTCCGCACATCAGAAATGAATTTCTTCCGCTGGTGAAACGATAAATCTTCCAATACCACTTAGTCACCAGATAGTTAACGAAGTATGCGCACCATGGGATGAGATCCTTGGAAGAAGCCAAAACCAGCTCTTTTGGGAATGTTTCATCTATTTCAAGCTTATCTCGAAGTGCTACATCTGCCTCTAATCTTGATAAGTGGTCCACCACCTGATTTTCCATCCCTTTCCGGTCCTTAACCTCAAACTCGAACTCTTCCAGCAACAGAACCCATCGAATCAACCGCAGTTTGGCATCCTTCTTTTCCATCAAAACAGCTCCCAGGGCCACTCCACTAGCATCACACATAATCTCAAAAGGTAAGGACCAGTCAGGTGCCACTATGATTGGGGCAGCTGTCAATTTGTCCTTTAGGCATTCAAAAGCCTTCAGACACGCATCATCAAACACAAACTTCACCTCTTTCTCAAGTAGCTTACACAAGGGATGTGCAATCTCCTATAAAATCCTGCATGACCTAAAAAACTTCGAGCACCTTTCATAGAAATTAGAGATGGTAGATTAGAAATTACATCGATGTTGGCTCTATCCACCTCAATGCCCTTACTAGAAATATTATGGCCAAGCACTATACCTTCTTTGACCATGACATGACACTTTTTCCAACTAAGCACCAAATTGGTCTCTTCGCATCGTTGCAGCACCTTGCTCAAATGAGCCAAACAATCATCAAATGAATCACCCACCACCGAAAAGTCATCCATAAAAAACTTCAATGGTATCCTCTACCATGTCAGAAAATATGGACATCATGAAACATTAAAAAGTGGTGGGCACATTACATAACCCAAACGACATCCTCTTGAAATCAAATGTACCATAGGGACAGGTAAAAGTGGTTATCTCTTGGTCTTCAGAGGCTATAGAGATTTGATTGTACCCTGAATAACCATTAAGAAAACAGTACCACCATCTGCCTACAAGTCGGTCTAGCATCTGACCCATGAATGGCATAGGAAAATGATCATTCTACGTACAGTGGTTTAACTTCCTATAGTCCATGCATACTCTCCAACCTGTTACTGTTCTAAGTGGAATGAGCTCATTGTTAGCATTTGGGACCATGATGATACCTCCCTTCTTTGGAACGCATTGAACTGGGCTCACCCATTTACTGTCAGCAATAGGGTAAACCACACCTGCATCCAACCACTTGATGATTTCCTTCTTGACCACCTCTTGCATAGGTGGATTCAACCTATGCTGATGCTTAATACTCGAAATATAGTATGGCTCAAGCTGGATCTTATATGTGCAAATACCGGATGGGATCCCAATAATATCTGCAACGGTCCACCCAATAACCTTTTTATACCTCTTCAAAATGGAGACCAAAGCCTCCACTAGTCATTCCTCCAAGTCAGCTGCAACTATGACAAGTAAGGTGTTTTCGATCCCCAAAAGTACATATTGTAAGTGAGAGCTTTAAGCTCCAATACTGGAGGCTCCTCAATAGATGGCTTGGTTGGTGGAGTCACACGATTTTTCAGATCAAGATCAATCTTTTTCGAAGCATAAGTGTATGATCCCATACTAGAAAGTGCATTGACGATCTCATCAACCCCATAGATCTCCTCAGCATCAAGATTCATCAAAACTGCTGCTAAATGCTCAATAGTCACCAACTCGACAATAGGCATCATTGGAGTTTCAACTTCCACAACATCAATCACTGAGACCACCCGCATGTCATTTGGCTGCTTCATGGACTGGCACACATTAAATGTTACCTCATTATTGTTCAACTGAAATTTCAATTGTCCAGTCTCCATGTCTACAAGAGCACGTTTGGGGGCAAGGAATAGTCGCCCCAAGATAATAGGGACCTCAAAATCAACCTCACAGTCCAAAATAACGAAGTTGGCCGAAAATATAAAGGACCCTACCTTCACTACCACATCATAGAGAATGCCCATCAAATGTCTCACCATGGGATCTGCCATCAATTGCCGCATTATAGTCAGTTTGGGGGCTCCCAAGCCCAACTGTCTGAACACTACTAATGGCATCAAGTTTATACTAGCACCTAGATCACATAGATCCTTACCGAAGTTAAAGGCTCCAATAGTGCACGATATGGTGAAAGCTCCAAGGTCTTCCTTTTTCTGCATAAGAGACAGAGATGCTACTTCACTATAGTGGTGCAAATTATTAACAGTTTCAAAGCTCACGGTCCTCTTTCTGGTCACGAGGTCCTTCATGAATTTAGAATAGATGGGCATCTGCTTAAGTTCCTCGACTAATGGGATGTTCACTGATAACTATTTCATCATCGAAATAAATTTGTGATACTTCCCATCTTCGACCTTCTTCTTTAGCCTTTGCGGGAAAGGGGGAGGATGTCTAGGAATATGCGTGATCTTTTGAGGTACCTCATTCTCCTTTGCTTTGCTAGACCCATGCTCCTCTGCATTACTAAGAGTTATCAAATCCACGAAATTATCAAGCAAAAACTGCTCCTCGGAGTCCGCCACCTTATCATAATCAATCACCATGGGCTCAACTATCTCATCAGTCACAACTGGCCTTAGAGGATCAACTGTCGCCTTCCCACTCCTAGTAGTTACCTCTATACAATGACTATCAGTTTTTGGATTTTGAACTATATTAATGGGAAGTGTGCCCTTCTTCCTCTGGTTCATAGCAACAGACGTCTGACCAAGCTGCTGCTCAATCTTCTTAATGTCAACGACATGTGATTCCAACTTTTGGTCTGTACTAGAAATATCAGCACGGAGTTCCTTAAAATGGCCATCTGTCACCTATATCTGCTTGAGTACCTTAGACAACTTGTCTTCCACCCTTGAACCACTAGACTCTAGCTCACGGTTCCTTGGAGGAACATATAGACCGCTTCTGTCATTTTTTTACTCCACACATTTTTTCTAGTCACCATTGTCTCTGCCTCTGCTCCTATCCCTGTATTGGCTCCAGTTGTAGTTATTATCCCTATAATAGTTCCGACCTTGGTTCCCCTGACCTTGATGCCAAGAATTTTGGTTAGACCCTTGTGTGTTAGTCTGGAAACCTGTCCCTTGATCATTGAGGTAATTTTCTTCCTCCTCAGATTCTAATTCACATCCATCATTTCTCAGGGCCTTTCCCTGACAACCCACTACATTCACCTTTTTAGCACAGGCTCTCATAAAATTGTCGGCAAGAAGACCATTGTGGTTTTAATCTTAGAAATATCCTGGTCTCACTCTTTATCCTCTCTTCTCTTCACCGCAGACATACCTACCACATAAGTACAAGACGGAGCTTCCAACTCTCTTGTGTGCCATGCGCGGTTGGTTTTGGTTATCCTATCAAGGACCTCAGCAGCTTCAGCATAAGTATGGCTCATGAATGTTCCGCCCAAGACAGTATCAGCCATCGCCTTAGTGTTAACATTCTAAGACCTATAAAATATCTCCAATAATGTATCTCTAGGATTCTGTGGTTGGTTACCTTTTTTAGCTTCTTGTTAAATTGCAGCCACGTCTCATGAAGTGCTTCAAAATTCAACTGCCTGAAGTTGTAAATTTTATCTTTTAGTTGCAATGCTCTGGAAGGTGGGAAGAATCTTTAAATAAAGGCTCTTTTATGCTCCCTCGAAGTAGTGATAGAACTATTTCGCAATTTTCTCACTCCCTAATGAAAAGGTAAATAACCTCAGCCTGATTGCATCCTGATTCACTCCCGGTTTTTTGTATGCTTTGAAGATACCCACGAAATTTGTCAAGTGAGTATGTGCATCATCAGTCGCATAACCCGCAAATATCCCTTCATATTGAGCAGATGGATCGTTATGCTTATAATATCAAACTTTTCCCCATCAGGAAAAAGGGGGGGGGGATAGCTCCAGTGGCACCGGCCTCATCAATATCATCATCATCATCATCTTCAAAGTACCGGTGCCTCTGCTGTTCTTGACCTCTGTTCTTTCTAGCTCGCTCTGTTTTGGCAGCTTGGCATTGCTCTTCAACGAGCCTCACTACCTCTCTATCCCTTACTCAAGCTTGTTCCTCAGGCAACATTCTGGCTGTCGCTTCTTCCACTGTCTCTTGCCCATGTATGTTGGCCACTTTCCTTAGATTCCGTAGTGTTTGTTCAGGTTCGTGATCAATTGGAACTAGAGATTTCCCTTGGCTCCTAGTACTGGGCATGCACGAACCTGAGATTTGTTAAAAATAAAGACAATAAAGAAAAAAAATAAAAAGGAAATAAGGACTAATAGTAAAGTAAACACAATTAACAAAAGCCTAAGTCGTATTCCCCGACAACAACACCAAAATTTGATATCGCCAAAATTACACCTCGTAAATGATATATAAAGAGGTCAATGTCAAATATAGAACCCAACTAGGGTTGGGGTTGAATCCCACGAGGAATATGATGAGAAATTTAGTTAATGCATTTAGCTAATACTATCGGCTTACTTATTTCCTGGGGAGGGGGGAGCTATGAAACACAAAATAATGAAAAGTAGTAGAACTAATGAGTGGACTCTTGATTTAATTTCGATTGTATTCAATAAGTGAGTTGTCTAGGATTGTATTCCCCGTGACTTCATCACCACAAGGATTTTATACTAGTGATCTATTCTGGTTCTTAGCATGCAATATCGGTAAGTTGACTTCACCTAAATGGTTGGTCCCCTATTTAAATGATTATCACCACACAACTTGGTCCGTATGCGGATGTATATTTAATTAACCCTTACCTTTAATATCGGATTAGCTATTCCCGGACAAGGTCAAGCTATTTGATGAGGGTTGATAGCCTCAAATCTCCATTGTTAATCCCTTTTCTGTTTCATTACTCCCTTGATCCGGTGAGTTTGCAACCGTTAAGAAGCAATTAAACCGAAGGGAAAAACAATACATGCATAAATCCCTTTCAAGATTCACTATGTATTTTTACCTATGTAATTTCATCACGACTCCCACAATCCTAGTTATGGGTTTAGCTACTCATGCTTGAATAATCACAATTATAACTTGGAGAAGAAATCATAACTGCAACTTACAATGATTTTTAGAAGAAACCACTCGTATTGAATAAATAAGAAAGACCAAAGAACACAAATACAATGTTGTTTTAATCCTCAAAATCAAGAACAAAATTATAAACTTCGTTTCTTGAACCGTGATGGTAGTAAACAAAAAACAAAACTAATGTTCAAAATCGTGAAAATAAACTGTACTCTAAAAGAAAACCTACATAAAGTATTTATAGTATTAAACAAAACCTTTCCTAACTAAAAATGGAATTCATGTCGGTAATGGAAACGGGCCAAGTAAGGACTTGTTAGGTCTCCTAATGAGTTGTGGCATGCATTAGTAAGTCGTCCTCGGCAGACTGCTTCTTCAAGGCGATGGGTCACCTAATGACTCGTCAAGTCAGAGCACCAGTCGTTAGGTCTCTCGTGGCTACAGATCCCCAAAAGTTTCAGTGTTCTTGACGGGTGTGCCTATCTTCTCACAATGAGTTGTAAATTCTCCCGAGACTCGTCAAGTCCTTTTTTGCATCTCCTAATAAATTTTCAGCAATTTTTCTTCGTAGTCCTCATGACTCTCATAACGACTCGTTAGGGGTAACGATTCATTCCTTTAACTCATTGTCTGCACGGGTTTCTTGCACTTAACACTTGATCTCTTCCCACGGCTCAAGGAATGAGTCGGCTAATGAGACGATGACTCGTTACCTGACTAGCAGTCCGCACTTGGTCCAATTTTTTCCTTACTTTGCCCATTTCACATTTTGAACATGTTTTCCTGGAACACTCAACAAAAACACATTATATCCACATAAACATACCTGAAATTTGCATATCTTCTTAGTTTTATGTCTCGAAAGTGCCGTAAAACCACAACACATCAGCCGACGTTTCACCGGTATCCTCCAGTGGAGCACCGATTTCCACCTGAATTCCCTCCTTTTTGCTCAATTTCATTCTCCTTCTCTTCAAGTTAGATACCTGGAACATCCGAAGGAAAAAGGGCATAAAATACAATTAAAAGACTTTAAAACTAAGCTAAAGCTCACGCTTAAGAGTCTAATGAGTTGGTAAATTACCAACTCATCACTTCACCCTCATATTGCATAGGACCTTAAGTCCCCACATCATTGACATTCTCGGACCCGGTTCCTGTAACATGCTTTGTCATTAATTCGAGATGGGTCATCATCTTTGCTAGGGTATCATCTCTCTATTCATCTCTTTTCCTTATTTCCTCAGTCACAAGGCTTGAACTGGCACCACTCAAGGGTACTTCCGTATCCCTAGTGTGCCACGCTCGATTTGTTTTGGTCATCCTATCCAACAAAGCCTTGGCTATCCCATAAGGTCAGTCCATGAAATATTCCCTAGCTAAGTTATTGTCCACTGACCTATTAATGGAATCCAAGGATTGATAAAAACTCTAAAGTAGCACTCCATCTAGTATCCCGTGGTTTGGATATAGGGCCACTTTCTTCTTGAATTGTAAGGGTTCACCCAAGATTTTCCTAAAGTTGGTAATGTCATTTCTCAGCTGCAACATCCTAGATGGAGGGAATAACCTATCTAAGAAAGCATGGAATAACCTATGTAAGAAAGCATTAGTCAATTCTTTCCATGAAGTGATACACCCAAGAGGTAGCTCCTCTAACTATATTGTAGCTTCTCCAGTTAAGGAAAATGGGAAGAGCCTTAGTCTAATAGATTCTTGACTTACATTGGTAATGTTGAAAGGTTTGCATATCTCAAGTAAATTCCAAAAATTTCGATTAGCATCCTCACTCGGTTGTCCTCCAATGAGTCTTTTCACTTATATCAAGTCTAACATCATGATGTTCTCATGAAACACCATTCCCCGCCATGGTTGCGTGGTCCATGTGGCCGTCCACATAACCATTTTGAGACTATTGGCTCATAATAGCCAGCCTAAAGAGACACCAAAAATGACAACAATTGTAAAAAGAAAACACAAGATTGCTTAATTAATTCAAATCAATAATCAACTAGGGGCTATATGATCTTATTCCCCAGCAACGACGCCAAAATTAATGACGTCCAAATCCACTCCTCATAAGGAAAGAGTGTAAACGATTGTCATAATATAATTACCCAACTCATGAGCCGGGATCAAATCCACAGGGAATAGAGAATTTATGGCACAAAGGTTGTCTATCGAATTGAACTCACTTTCACATTGCATTAAAAATGAAAAAGTAAACATTGGGGAAAATAGCATCACAATTTGAATTTAAATCAACTACCTATCAAATATAATGCAACCAAATTGAATGAACAAATATGAGAAACGGCCAGAGGTGCGCTATTGTTGGGGCATCAATTGGATTGGAATTAACTAAGAAATCAAATTATTAATCACAAGCATAAATAACCATGGAAGAGGTGGCATCCAATGTTTTTCAACCACTTGGGTGCCTTTCTCCTCGGGTATTCTCAAACCCCAAGGTCCCAAATAATTCATCCACTATAGCTTGGGTAAGAATTGAACTATCTCTAGCCTCAACTCCTTAATAAGTGTATGAAAATGGGTTTTGGCTATCTCTAGCCCAACCCCACATAACTAAGACCCAAACACCCTCTATTGTTTTCTCACCCATATTCTATTCCCCTTTTTCAAGCAACAATTGAATAAGAAAACACACCCATATTTGCAACTATTAAAAAATCAGTTATAATTTGGAGAAAACAACATATTTATACTAAATGAATGATTATAAGATTAATGTAACAACATCCAATCCAATTTAGCCCCAATCATGCACACACCCCTAGCAAAATATTTAGCTACTCATAGATGAAGAATACAAAATTATATAGATAAATAAACATAATAGAATTAATCATTAAGAGAAAATTGCAAGCTCAAATTTTCCTTCAATGGAGGTATTTACCTTGAGTAAGAAGAAGAAGATGAAGAAGAGTTCTCTCTATTATTCTCTCTCTCCAAAAAATTTTAAATTATTCAATACAACTTAATATTCTAATAGGAAGGAATGTTCAGTACTTTTCAAGGAATGTACAAAAGTAAGTTAAACCTACTCTTCTTTTCTTGTGCTGGATAATTTTGCCCTTTTTTATAACGACCTCACTTGCGAGTCACCGGCGTTCCGCCTGTGTCCATCCACTGTAATACACTGAAAGTTTCTAAAAATAGACTTGATATTTGAAATGTGATCAACAGAAAATGTTGGAAAATTGCCTCAGTACGACTCAACCTACGAGTCATAGGTTGGTAGTATGGGTTGCAGGAAGACCCATGGTTCAGAATAGAGATTTTCGTTTCCCGACCACAAGTCCCCACTATGAGTTGTAGTATGTTGGTATGACCTGTGTTCAGGAGTCATAGTAATTCCTTGGGGTTATTAAGTGATTGGTTTTAATGGTGAAGGTACGACTCATAGGATAGAGTTATGGGTTCTGGAAATCCTCAGAGAGCTGGTGAAATTTTAATGGTTGTTTATGGGAGCTAAACATGAGTTTTAGGAAGATTGTATGACTAGTGGTAGGGGTCGTAGCAGCTGACAGTTCAATTTTTTTAGCGAATTTACTAAGGATATTTTCGTAAATCCTAAGCTCCTAAATCTTAAACTACATTAGTTTAAGATATGAAAGGAGGGTTTTGAGGGTTTTAACTTATCCTAATGCCTTATACTTCCATGCATGCATGTTTTGAAGTTCCCCTTTGAATATCAAGCTTGAAATTTCCTCAATTCTTCCCCAAATCTCTTAGGCTTTCAAAGAAAAGTGTAGATTAAGTTTAAAAAAGTATGCGAGGCCGTGAATGAGGGTTCCTTTCACTCTCATGCTTAAAATTCTCCTCAATTCCATATATTTAAGTTCTAGATCAAGTTCATTATCTTATGGGATTTTATTCTAAATTTTATGATATTCTTTCTGATCTATTTATGGGTTGATTCCCTTCATGATTCAAAGCATATTTTAAGATCTATGGGAAGATTTTAAACCTATTTTGATTATAAATTCATGATTTAAAGTTCTAAAAAATTATGCCCAATTATGCGAGTTTCATGAAAAGTCAAGTTTATGATTCTATTATGATTTCGATTCTCCTAAGCCCTAAATTTATTGTTTATGATTTATGATATGATTTTATGCAAGTACTCTTCATGAATTTATGAATTTAAAGTATGGTGATTTTCTCAAGCATGCATGTTCTTCATGATTTTGACCGACCCATGGGATCTTCTTTCATGGCTACTCACCTATTTAAAGAATGTTCACTCATATCATGATTTAAACTATCCCATGAACTTCATTTATAATTTCACAATATTTATATGAGCCCTGATGTGCATGTTTCTTGGAGTAGCGTCTAGCACCGAGTAGGCCCGACGTTCAGGTAAACTCTGAGGACTCAGAACTATGTGCCACCGTAGATTTATATTCTTACTTGACCCTATGGGGTCCCTAATAGTGATATCATTTCATTTACATGCCTCTCCTTGGCATGCTTGGGACGACTCTGCCCACTTGAGTGAGATAGCTAGGGAATCATGTAAGCTCTACCATGATGGTGTCGGTTAGGACGAGTCCTACGATTTCTCCCTTATGATTTATGCATTATCATGTTTAATATACTTTGGCTCAAGTTATGATTTACAAGGTTCCTCTTATGATTACAATTATGACTAGTTTATGCAAAGTTTTGAAAACTTTGAGCCCTCATGTTTATGTTATGATTATCACTTCATGCTTTGAACTCTTATGTATTTTATTAGTCCATTTTTAATTACCTTGCATACTCAGTACATTCCAAGTACTAACTGCATACTCTATGTTGTATTGTTTCATGATACAAGTTTAGACACTCAGACTTAGTTCCACCGTTAGTTCAGCTTCCCATCTTTCTAGTTCAGTTCCTGCTGTTGGTGAGACCTCATCATCCGAGGACCTTCATCTTAGTGTTTGATTATGTTATTTCAATTTCAGACTTTTATCAATCTAGTTAGGGGTATTGCCCTATCAGCTCTTCAATTATGTTAGAGGCTTTCAGAAAATATGTAGGAGCTCAACTTGTAAGTGTTGTATTTGTTTATGATCTTCATGTATGCAGTCTTTTGCATATTCATGTTTACAATACCAGTTTCCATTAATATATGCTCTTTAGTTTTTATGTTCACACCAAGGGTTGACTTGGAGCCATTCATGGTTCTAGGTTTCGTGTCTTGGCCTGCGGTCTCAACTTAGGTCATGAAAAACTTTATATCCAAGCATTAGGTTTTGAAGTGTACTAGGGTATCTAAAAGCCACGTTAAGTAGAGTCTTTTTCATGGGTGTGAAACGCGCCACACTTATGACTAAGAGGCTACAAAATATTTTAGGAAACTTCCCTTCTTTCATGATTCTACCTCGTGCTATGAAGCTCAACTCTCCTAACTCATGTTATACGCATATGCAGAAGCATGTCTACCCGAAGAACCAACGCAGGTTAGCCAGCCCCACCAACACTAGTGGGATCCTTGTTCGGACAGGTTACAAATAGGGAGCTTGGGTGTTACACCCCGTAAATTCTTGACATTTAGATGGCCTATTCGCATGTTGGTTAACAATTTTAGAATGCCATACATGCTAGAAAAAGGCCCGGGAAAAGACCGCACAAGCACCACGTTGAACCATCGCAACAGGAGGCTGGGCAGGCCACCTCCGTGATGGCCAACGTGCCACGGAGGTGAGGTTCAGCCTCAAGTATATAAAGCCCCCACTTCGTTTTTTTGTGATAATTATCAGATAATTTCCAGTAAGCAAATAGAAAACAGAGAGGACGAAGGGTTTGATATAAATCCCTTCCGATTACACTGTTAAACGCGGTCCAAACTCAAATTAATCTTGGGTATTGAAGTATTAAGCTGCAGGGAGCATTCCTGCGGAGTTAGTTTCGTGAAATTCGGCCGGCGAACCGTCGCCCTACCGAGCTAAGGTCAGTGGAATTGCTCCAAATTAGTGTCAATATACTCCTAGCCCTAAAGTAAGTATTTCTTCCTTTTGGAATTCTGAGAAATAGCGAGTTTTCGACTGTTTTTCGATAAGTCAAAGTTTGGGATATATATATATTCAAAGTAGTATTTTATTCCGGAATATTGATGAGTTTAGTTCTAATTGCTATAAATATGAATGCAGTTGGAAGAAATAGCTGGCTATTGGCCGAGCTACACCAGTTAGCCAAAAAGTCAGTAACTGAGGTATGTAAAGCCAGCTTCTTTGGCAAGCTAGTAGTTCCGGTATAGTAAAATAGCTCAAGTGCCAGTAGAATGTTTTAGAAACCGCATATTATGTTTAGTATAAATTTTAGTATGATGTTAGAAACATCATGGCATGTGTAGCGTTAAACTTACTAGCACGATATAAATTCTAGTAGAAAGTTTCAGAAACAGTACAACATGCCCAGTATGTAATTTAGTAAAGCACGTCAGGATATTATCGTGTTCAGCCAAAACTTAGCAAATCAATATAAGTTCCTGTAAAGTATTTCAGAAATAGAATAGTAGCTTAATATGAATTTTAGAAAGCATGTTAGAAATAGTAAATAATGTTTACCATGAAACTTAGTTATACAACATGATTCTCAACAGAAATATTATATCTTGTTTCCAGTATTAGATTCAGCACAGTATGACAAAAATTATATATATACCATTATCAGTTTCAGCATGTATTATATATATACACATTACTATCATCAGTTTCTGCATGTATCATACACAGTTAGTATTATCAGTTGAGACTCGACTGTATTGGTTTGGGTTGGATTACCTAGCATCCATGACCGCCCCAGGGTTAATAGCTGTATCGACTCGTCCGCCAGAGGGCGAGTATACGTCGCTCTACGGAGTGGCATGCCGTCCCCTAGGGGACGAAGATGGGATGCCAGTTTCCCCATATTGCCTTGGTCGGCTTTTATACACCCCCGTCGAGCGGGTACGCCCGGGGTGTTGATTCAGGAGTTCACCGGACTCAGGTACAGTTATAGTCAGTGGCTTAGCGGGCCCAAGTGCATACCCAAGGGACCGGCAGGATGCTTATAGTTACTACGGGAGATGGGATGACCAGGGGTATGGGTATAGATTGCATGTTGGTTGTACCTTCCTGCTTATGGGGGCCAGGTAAGGTTTATGTGTGCTATGTTATGTTATGTTATGCTATATTATGCCATGTTGTGTTAGTTATGAGTAGATAGACAGTAGAATGCCAAGTTACCAGGTACGACTCCTACTCCTTTCAACATAGTTGAGGTCAGACTTAAACTCATACTTTCAGTAAGTTACACTCTATTTCTTTTTACTTCAGTTCTATCAGTTATATTGCTTGTCTTCAGTTATTTTCCAGCTGTTGCTTTGCATACTCAGTACCAACGGTACTGACGCCCGTTTTGGGGCGCTACATTACTTGCCTGCAGGTACATATAGACGAAGAGTAGATCCCTCGTAGTTCTAGCCAGCACACAGAGTCATTAGCTCCTGTCATCCGGAGCTAGAAAGCTAGAGGTTTATTCCTTTTCTTTTGTTGTACAGTATGGGTAGGCCGGGGCCCTGTCCCGACCATCTTATCAGTATT